>DWAJ01002088.1:0-19013 GCA_018238005.1 Eurema mandarina | reverse complement strand
AGATCGCCCGTAAATTATTTTTCCTTTCATTTTTATCATATTTCCCTCCTTTTCTAATGGGTTTAATTCTATTATAATTTTTTTTCACTTTTCATTATTTTTAAAGGGATCTACCCTGGTCTATTTTCTCATGGATGTCAGTCAAAACTAAACTTACAAAAGAGACATCTGCTTTTTAATAAAAAGAAAGCCAAGCCAGTTCTTCAAGGCCTTTTTAAATGGAAATTGAAATAGGTCTAAAAGAAACACAATATACAATAAGAGAACTTTATTCCATAAGCACTATTACATTAATCTACTAAACATACCACATGTTATGTCTTCACAATTAGTGTCCGAACAATACCTTCTAGTATAGAACATGAAAATGCATTGCATTTCAATGTTATGTTGCTCTAACAGTTATAGTTATAACATATTTTCTTATATACTTATACTAAAAGAGACATACACTACAGACTTTTTGCCAGTAGATAATTTATTTTGAAAGCAGTATTAAAATCAGTTCATCAGTAAAGAGTCGATACTTATTCAAACCGTCAGTCTGTAGTATGCGGGAACTCTTAAGAATTAATATTTTCAAATGCAAATAATATCAACTTGAGTTTACACTTATATTAACAACATTTTATTACTTCAAGAAAAATATCTATTGATTGTTTTAGTCAATTTTGACTTTCTAAAATGTTGCAAGTTACAACCATTGTTAATGATTTGATTTTTAACTGTGGCTTTCTTGAAGATAAGTATAATCAAATAAAATACACATGACATAACACACTTTAAAAAAATTATATAGAACTCGTGGACATATCAAAGATACAAATGAAAAGATTATATTTCTATCCCATATAGTAACACTTCGACAATTCAAAGCTTTTAAAATCATGCACACATTTAGAATCTTTACAAAGTAAATATTTTTAAATGAATGCCGAGAGTTTAAAAGCTTTTATGTTGGACTACAATAAAAAGCATACTAATTATAAATGCACATTCTTGACAATATGATATTGCTTTGAAACAAACGGATGTTGTTTTTCTTTCACAATAAAACTACTGAATCTCTTCAAATACTATAGCTTTGAATAATATAGGTATTTTACAATACTAAGCAACGTACATCTCTTTATAGAAGTCAAACAATTGCTAGTCACGGTTTCATAGGGTGTTATTTAATTTGCCCGATAAACTTTATATGTAATATTTGTGAGTTATGACTAAAAATACTTCAAGAAGATGAAATTTGCCGATAGTATCTAAAAGTTGTTTTATACATTATTTCTTACTGGGCATTCTATTTAATGTTTGTGATCAAAGTTATTGGTTACAACCATATAAGAAGATAATAATACTTATAATATAAGGTATCTTTATACTCATATCATATTAAACTAGAAATATTAGAGGCGAAGCAACTTGTTTGTTGCAACTATGTTTTTAATATGTAGGGGTAAATAGGTAAGCTTCTTAGTAGAAAATAGTCATTACCATTCATAAACACACCTAGAATTTAATGGGTGTAAAAGGTGTGATTACTGGGCCAATGAGTCTTAACATCTTATGACTCAAAGTAGGGAGCGTCAATGTAGTGCACCCCTGCCCGGAGCAAGGTTCTGGGTAGCACTACATTGTTTATGGGCTGGCGTTTGTCTTACCATCAGGAGGGCGTCCAGCTCCTCTCACCAAAAAAAAGGTGTTACCTACCTTTAAACAATTTAGACTAAAGTACAACTATAATATTTCTACTTAAGAATTTGTGAAATTAGTTTGGATTAGATAAATTGGAAACTCACAATTATATTATGACTACTATCTAAGAATATTTCTTATTAAAACCATTTCAAAGTAAAAAAAAGGTGACTATATCTGAGTGTAGGGAAAAATTCAAATTTTTTAACATGTCAACTGTAAAAAAATTACATATAGTGATTGTAACACTAAATATGAAAACACCTTAATATTTTATAACACCAGCTTACTAAAAAGAAATTAATTAATCAAGCCATAATCCGTATTAAGCCTCAAGCAGTTCTTAGGATAATATGTACTCCGGAGTCTGTCTCGACGGGCTTGCTCAATTGTCCGATCTTTAGTTTATAAGCTTCCTCCTCAAATGGCTTCTGCATTTGGCCTCGGCCGAACATACCCAGATCACCTCCACGCTTCGCCGAAGAACAGTCGGAGGACTTCGACGCTATATCCACAAATGTAGCCTCTTCTGCAACGATTTGCTTCCTATATTTTTCGAGTATCTCAAGTGCCTCTTCCTTACTACGTGTTATGTTTTCTTCCCGCCAGGAAGACGGACGCCGACTTTGAGCATGCTTCACGAGAATATGACTGCATCTGATCTCACCTGGGTCGGCCGGGGCGTCGGGACGCTCCCACTGCGATTTCTTCGTATACGTATTTAGAAAATATGCCATCCCGGTCGACCGGCTCTTTCTCATCTCCCATCCTTCAGGCAACGGTCCATCCTTTTCATTGGGCATTCTGGAATATTTGGTGAACATTTCATCGCTTGTTAACACACACATCACTCAATTCGTAAAAGTGGGGTTAGAAAATCCGCGGTAAACTTTCATAAAAGCCGGTATATTAACGCGATAAATATATCGTTTGATATTATTTGTAAAGTAGTAGTGTAATTAGATATTTTTTCAGTCAACAAATGAAAGTAATAAATGCTTCCTTGTTATAAAAATACGAACGAGTCTAATTTGAAATTCGTGTCTTACCTTATTTATGAACGAGGAACTGACTCCGGAACAATTTTTACGCCTGGAATACGTTGAAAAGATTATCTTATTTAACTGATTAATTGTTAATAATTATTCTTTATTCTTGATTCTTTTATGCTTTACCAATATGCCAACAGCAAATTTCAAAATGTCTTCCAATATCTTTGACATTTGATCATTTCTCTTTACTCAGTAGTCAGTACTCTTTACTCTTTAGTTAATTTACAAAAAAGTGTGGCATTTTAGAAAATTTGATTATTGTATATTTTCTAATATGATTTAATTAAAAAACTAATACCTGTTAATAAAGTAAAATTATTTTGGTCATAATCTGATTTCAACAGTAATAAATGCAATCAATAGATTGCATAAAGTTCCAATTTGCGCCATCTATCTTAGTATACAATAACTAACATACTAAGAAGTAAGAAGTTAAAGATTGTGGCTCGTAGCTTGCATTTCAAACGCACATTTAAATAGATAATATAGAAACCTCAAAATATTAACAGATGGAGATCAAATAATCATAATACTACATGATTATGGTTAGAATTAAAGTTTTACTTAAAAAAAGATAATATGAGAATGAGAGACTTATCTCTCAATAATGTATATTCAGAGATTACTCGTGTAATCAATGACCCCTTCACATTTTCTTCATAAGCTCAGAATACAGAATGAACCTAAGTTATAACATTAGATTCGGTTAATTAAAAATGCAAGAAAACTATAGGTGTTAACTTGCTTTCTTAAATAACTGATCTATGTAATAAAGAGGACTAACTAGGTTACGTCATAAATGGGACATGCTAAGACTTTAAGGACATACTTAAGCTATCTTAATCTTAAGCAAGATAAATTAAATTTATTTAGAACTACCTGGCGGTTGTTCCATAGAGTAAGATCTATATAAAATAAAGGTATAGTATGTATATTGAGATTAAGTTATATTCTGCCTATTTTTTAGTTTTTTTATCTAAACGTAGAACCGAGAGTCCCAAATTTACAAATTTTATAATGTTAGCATGAAAAATTGGTTTTAATTTACTAACTTATTAAGACTTACTTATTAAATTCAGTTTTGACGTTATATTTTTAGACTTGATACAGATAAAATACTCGGAAATGATTGGCAGGGGGTTTAATAAAAGCTTAGCGCTATCGCTTAACAACGATATAATATCAAAATGATAGCCACAAATTTACCGGTAAATCTAAAATACACACAGTCATAGATAAAGAATTAAAATCATATCTTAAGGCTGCGTACACAACCTTAAACAATTGATACAAAAGTCTCAAACTTATTTAAATGTATTATTAAGATTTTTAAATTAATAGAAAATGGAATTTTGCAGCTGAGACATTGTATTATTTTATTATAAACAATTATTATTTCTAACAATATCAAAAATCTGTTATTATTAATAAATAAATATTTTTATTGATTATATTTTTGGGTTTTAATAATAACCAAATGAAAAGACAAAATTAAAGTGTCAACGTGTGCCTAAATAATGTGTTCGATGCTTTACCGAAAGGGTGACATGGGAAACCTATTAAAGTTTATAAGTGTTTCGCCTTTAACGTGATTGGTAGATAAGAGCGCGCGGAGGCGTAGGGCGCTCCTGATTGGTGGAAATTTGACGTAAGAATAAGAGATTTGGCGCGTTTTGCAGCAGTTGTACGATTTCCCGCGCCCGTAAGGTTGACGATTAATGTTGCGTTCAAAGTTATGAAGACATAGTGAAACGTAATTTTATCCTGTGTACGGTAAGTTTTTTTTTAATATTAAAAATATTATTGAAGTAATGTATGAAATGATTCATTTTGATACTTATTCATTATAAAAGAAAAAATGTTTTAGGTACTTTCAACATATAATATATTTTATCATAAAATAAAACGTATAAGAAATTTAAAAGAAAAAAGGGACGTATTATTTTTTATATTCAAATTGTTTATTATTTTAAAAGTTCATCTAATTTTAAAACTTTTTTTACGTATGTAAAAAAAACTGGGCTATACGATATTTTCTTTATGATGCGTCTTAAAATACTGTTATTAAAATTAAAAAGTGATTGACCTAATTATAAAATTTTAACTCAATATTTTTAACATAAAATATAATTCATATTATAAAATCCAAGTTCCTCTTTTTATTTTTATCCTGTTTAAACCTGAGTCCTTAAAGAATAATTTATTTAACAAGCCAAATTTTGTGTTGCTATAAATATATGTATGTATTTGCAATAAAATTTAAAGTCATTATAGCATCACTTATTCAAATTTTAAAATTATGATAGAAATATGAACCTAATTTTAAGATCACATAAATTTTTACACCGAGCTATGGAACAAGTTATCACTATAGCTTATTGTATCTGAGTATGGAATACGCGTTAAGCGTCTAGGGTATTTGAAAAAGTAACGAAGACTTATGCCATTAATTTTCAAACAAATATTATAAGTGCGATTCAGACCACGGCAAACTAGCAATGGTCGACCTACTCCCACTTAAGTTGCAGAATAACAATACTTATAAAATATTTTGAAAGTATATATTTTTTTAATTTAAACGTTCAAAATATTAAAGTAAAAAATAGCCACCTTAAGATATAGGAATGAACTGAAAGTTTATGGAACAGAGAATCTATAATATATATAAAAGAAAGTCGTGTAAGTCACACCACTTATAACTCAGAACGGCAGAATAGATTTGGGTGAAAATTGGTAGGGAGGTAGCTTAGAGCCAGGAGACGGACAGAATATACTAGGTAGGTAGGATTTAGGATTTAATTTTTTTGTATCTTTTTCAATAAAAAAAACACATTCTTCTTATTTATTGCCATTAAGGCGGAACAAAGTTCGACGGGTCAGCTAGTGATACCATATATAAAACGATTTTTATAATCTATGATTTTTTGGATCCGTTCCCGCACTTTTGGAATACCAGTATAACTAATACATTTTTCGTAGGAAAAGGGTTACGCTAAAATTTGTTTTCGCGTAAATAATACTCTCAAAAATAATATTTTAAGATTAAAACATGTATAATATATTGTTGTACGTATTGGCAATCATTTTATCATACTGTTTTTATTTTCATTTCCAGCAAACAAACAAAGCATTTAGTCCTATAGGTGTTGAGACAGCTCTTCGAGTAATTTATGTTTGACATTTGAATATAGCTTCTAACTTTCATTATAATTCATGGATTATGGTCTATTCAAATTCCTACTGATTCGTCAGTCATATTACCGTCGATATGACGACTCAAGCTGTCACCTGTGGTTAAATCGTAAGGTTAAGTTTGAACGTTACTGTAATTCCACGTATTTAGCTTTAAGGATTGATGTGGTCGTAATATTATATAGAAAAAATAAAATAAAATAAAAATTAGCAATAAATACCTAGTATAGTACGCGTCATTTATGTTTAGCGATCGACGAGAATAGCGCATCGGTAGAATCACGCTCGTAATTGACGTATTAGTGCGAGAAAGACAACACGACTGGGACAACCAATCAACGCTCGCGCACGCGACGATCACGCGCCCCGCGCGCCGCGCCGCTTCCTCGATACCTTATTTTTGACATCTGCGCAGGTTTCGTTCATCGCTAAAGATTCGTGACGCGTACTATAGCTAATTATGAAAAAAAAAACGATTAAAATTGATTTAATAAATTTAAAGATTCAAATTAGAATAGGAAAAAATAGATGAATTTATAATTATAAGTGTATTTTCTAAAATCTTAAGTATTTTCATATTTTCATTTCATTATGTTCAGATCTAAAGTATTTTCTAAGTATCCCTTTCGGTATAATTCATGTTTTTCCTAGTGGGACTTCAACAAGCAAAGCTCATGGATTATGTCAGACTTCTGCCGACCAAAACTTTCGGTCTTCTGGGTAGACATCTCCAAAACCTCCGGAATCGTACCTAGAATACGTCAAAGACATATTCTAGGTATGTCAGCGATAGTTCATTTACTGGGCAGTTAAGTTCCCAGATAGCCCATGCGTCTATAAAATTTTTATTCCAATTTAACAGTAAAGTTCCGACTGTCCTTGCACTAACTCTATATGGTATACTGCTACCTTTAATAATGCAATAACTATACATGTCCAGCCGAGATACTGAAGAGAGGTTTGACACCTCTGATGAAACGCCACTTAACGCTGGTTTTCTGTGTGTGAACTGATTAATTTTGGCGTGACGGCTTTTCCTAAAGTTCATAAAACATTTATTTTATTACGAATACAATCATAAGTTTGTAATAAGCTATACAATATTTATCAGTCTAGGATATCCGCAGACGGGACTGCGGAAGAGTACGCTAGAACACCCGTGGCTCTGTCGAAACGCGGGGCATTGGAACACCGTGGGGTTTTAGTCGGTTTGAGTCCGACATAACCTACTCTCTCCCCCCGGGTTTGTAAGTATGCGTGAGCAATAAAGCCCCACAGAAAAATAAAATATCACTAACACCTAAATTTGATGTTCTAATGAATCAATTACGTCCAAAAATATGACCATAGTGATGGACTTTCATATAAATTTTCATGGAAAGACAGACAGACAGAGCTACTTTCGCATTTATAATATTAGTATGGATTATACAACTTGTGGGTCACAAGTTGTCGAGTATGTATCAAAGGCTTATACACATAGTAACCTGAAAAATGCGAAACTAAATGCGAAAACATTTTAAATGGTCTCCTTAAGTTTTCTTTTTGTTTGCAATCGATGTTATTATGACTGTTTGTTTTCCGAAGAAATAAAAATAAAATAACATAAAAAATAAAATATCAAAAATCAAAATAAGGGACGGTTTTCTCAGGAGTACCCGCGGGACACCGCTAGTACTATATATACCGACACAAAACCCATGTTTTGTCTAAAATTTGCCACCTAATTAGGCTAATTTGGTTGAGTGCTCAATTAAACGTACGTCCATCGACATTTGACAAACGTTTTACATGATCCATTGAATAGCTATTAATTAAACTTTAACCTTTATCATTTCAATCAAATTACAAAATGATTGTTTTCATTTTCAACCGACTTCAAAAAGGAGGAGGTTCTCAAATCGACGCGCATGTTTTTTTTCTATGTTTGTTACGCGATAACTCCGCCAATTATGAACCGATTTGAACAAATCTTCGGCGTATAGGTAATACCTCAAGGGTGGTCCCATTTAAATTTAATAATAAAAAAACAACCCCCAAGGGTGCAAAATTGGGGATGAACTTTTTTATACGCAATGTCTTCGCCGATTATAAATCAATTTTAACGATTGTTTTTTTGTTGAATAGATATTATCAAAAGGGTGGTTTCATGCGAATTTGAAGAAAATATTTCAGCCCCATGGGTGGAAAATTGGGGATGAACTTTTTTATACGCAATATCTACGCCGATTATGAACCAATTTCAACGATTATTTTTTTGTTGAATAGGTATTATCATGAAGTCGGTTTTTTTACGTTATTTGAGAAGATGTTCTAAGAAATCATAAGTGTATAGTTTTTTAGATTGTTATCAACTGAAAGACTAGGTATAATTACACTTCATGATTTGTACGTTTTGTAACTTACTAGGCTTAAAAGTTTCCCATTCATCGTCATTATAACGGATATCTTCAAAGTCTTCGCCTCCGTACGCAAGAAGTGTTCGAATTGCCTCGCCGAGACCCGTCACGTCGAAATAGCGCACTACGATTTTCGGCATGTTGCTATAAACATATAAAAGACTTGATGAGTGTGTTTTGAAGGCTTCTTGATACTATTTAGTTTCTGATAATTGCGTTTTTATTTTTATTTTATTTATTTATTTAGAGACCTCAACAGCTTTACACACAAGACGTTCAAACATTTCACTGTATTAGAAAAAAAACACTGGTATGCAAAGCCAGTTACAGGCATGTACAACATTCGCACATACAACTATTACATGTTAATGTTTTACAACTTTAGAACTTGTGAAATAAAAAAAATGATAATAACAATTTTAAACCGTTTTTCACAAATGGAAAGTTGTTTTAAAGAGCTATAAGAAAGTATAGTAAATATTATATTCAAAAAGATAGTGAGATTTATATACATGTAAGTACTTAAACTAGTTACAAATTTCGTGTGTAAACTTACGTAAAAAGCGCCTGCTAACAATAAAATATGAACCGTACTGATTTGCAGATATACTACTATAAATTTCCCTGAAACCCTTATCTTTGTTAATGATAAGATAATTTTTACTACTACAAGAGTAGTATAGGTAAGTAAAAAATATGAAGATTATCTTGATCTATTGAAAAATCGATATTAGTACATATATGTATTAGTACTTATTTATTACATAAAACTGTGCAGGCGTCTACAAAACTTGATATTGAATTACTTTCTTATCTATTCCTATATATTTTATATAATTTAACCAATGAATTATTTTTATGTTGAGAAGTTTTTATTTAATGTTTAATTTATTTTGAGGACTTATATACAAATGCATAAATATATCAAAACCAAACTTCTATTCATGTAGTTCAGCAAACTCTATGTATAATCACTGTGTCTTTATTAAAATTACGTCAAACGTAAGCCTCGTTAAGGCGAGAGCTTTTACTAAAATCATATACTATTAATAGGATTACAGTCTAATGGCTAATAAGCTCTCCTAACTATTAAGTCCATAATATAATCATAGGATATGCAACTTTAACTAGATTCTAGAACTAGTTCATTACACGTACGCGATATTATATTATAGGTACCTATTTTTAGCAATGTCTTTTTTATTTTAGAATTTGATTTTTATTTCTGATATTTTTCGTAAGTAAGGTTTCGAATTGTGTTTATTCACTACTATAGGTTAAAATAGAAGGTAGTGAATAAACTAAATACGAAATCTTAGCCCTTCATTTAAAAAAACATCGATATCGATATCTTATTTTCTCGGAAAATACTAAGTATTAAAATGTAATCTTAATACAGCTTATCTGTAAGTCTTATCAATCTTGATTGAATCTAAAGAATAATTAATTAGAGTATGAAAAATGAAACTAGTCATATGCGGTGTTTCTTAGAAAATCTGAATGTAGAGCTTATAATGTAGAGTTATTATAGAATTAGAGTATGATATTTTTAATTGTGTTTTCGTACCTAAAAGTAAGTTAATGTGACTTAAATTTACTAAAATCTTACTGTGTCCCACCGTATCTTTATACGATGGAGTCATATTCTTCCTCTAGAACTAGTGTAGATCTACCCCAATTAACCGTTTTCATACCAAATAGCAACTTTCAAACCATTTCCAAAGATGAGTGTGAATAAATTATCTAAGTAAAATGCACATGCATATTACCAGATTTCAATGATCTTTATTTAAGTCGTCTTCGAGAATTAACTCAAACTTGTGAAAGAGTAAAAAAAAATATATCTCTGTTATGTTTTCATAGTATTGGAAAGAATAGCGAAAATTATAAGAAACAGAAAAACATATGTAGAACATAGTTATAATAATAAATAAGCTAAAAACGCCTTATTATGAAATAAGTTTAAGTATTGGTACGGATTTATGAAAAAGTAGGAAAGTGCCTACAATTATTATGACTTCTCGTCTCAGCGGCAGTACGTCCACTGCTGGACATAGGCCTCCACCTTGGACCTCCACACATGCCGGTCAGAGGCGACCTGCATCCAGCATCTTCCGGCGACCTCCCGTATTATAATATTTTGTGAATCACATTTTGACAAGAATTTTAACAACGTTAGATTTAACACAATACATATATTTTATATTTTCAGAAAACATCTGTGTATGTATTTAAACAATAGGTAGGTATTTAAAATAAATTGAATCCCGACCTAACTACTCGTAGTTATCGACTTTTATTTTTATCTATGACGAAAATAGAGTTAGACGAATAAAAAGAATATGCTTGACGACGTAGTTAAATTAAAATAATAAATATTAAAGCTACTTTTAAAAATATACCTTGGAAAAAAATATCGTTTAACCATTGAGCTTATTCCCAATGATACATCGGAGAAAATCGGGGAAATTCGCTCTCGGTCTCGTTCCAGTTGCGCACGTTCTGTCCGTCTCTCTCAATCCATTTTATCCTTGCATGTGTTAGATAGAGAGAGATAAAATGTATTAGTTTCTATTTATGGAACTTGTGTATAGACTCCTGGCGAGGCTTTCCTGTAGGCTACAGCTACAGCCCGCTCACAGTAGCCTGAAGGCTTACAGGCGAAACGGCTACGCGCGTTTTTCATTAAAAAATCCAACTGCTCAATAGAATAAAAATTAGAAAATATACAATCCCATAAACATTCGTGATTTTTTGTGCATGTATGATATTAAAAAGTGATGTGCTGATATATTTTCATTTAAAATAAAGTTTCATAAACGGACTCGAATCACAAAAGCGTGATAATTCGATAGCGGTGAGTTTTAATTGACGACTTTACACGTGAAATTATACATATTTAAGATTGAGGATGAAAGGTTGATTGCAGAAGGGCATATAAATTGATGTTATATGTAGCATATAAAATGTTGCTGAATACAGTTTAATATAAGTGTTATTTGCTTAACTAAAAATAAATACAATTTTCATTACTTAGGTACATAAAGTTTAGATAACGACTACAATTATATTTTTATAAATATAATAAACTATCTTAGTGCTACCTACAAGGTACCTCAGCCTTGTGTTACCATTGACGAATATAATATTTACTCAGTAAATTTAGCATATTATAATAATTTGATGATGTACTTAATAGTATTTAAGAATTTCACCTTGAAATATTATCTCTTATCAATAACATTGCGACACACTACCCCTCTGTACCAACCTTGAATCCCTTGAATCGTGTTTAACGATTTCTATCTCTAAGAAAATAATATCTATATATTACCTAATATATTTTAATATGGCTCACTAGGTCTAGTGCGAATCTTATAAATAGCAAATGTATAAATAATTAAAAAGCTCATTGATGATAAACTCGTATAATTATTTGGGAAGAACCATATTTTTTCCTTCATTAAAGATATCATCTTTATCCTTGAAGATGCATTAGAAATAAGACATTTAGGAAGAGTGATTTAGATAAGTTATTTGAATCTTATCGCATGCTTATTAACATCTTTGCTTTTAACGCTCGAACAACTTTTTTGAATGCCGATATTTATCTCAAAATAAATTCAATCATACGTCTGTACTCTATAGATATGCATTTTGTTTACCTATTAGCAACTGGCTTCAATCTGTTTACAAGTATGTAGAAATCATATTTTTTTATAATAAGGGATAATTATACAGGTGAGCCGCCTAATGAAAATGGCCATTGCCGCCCATAAACAACTTTGGTCTCCGAACGGCCCTTGCATGTTGTCGGTCATTGTCACATCTATAAAAAATATATGTAACTTGCGAAATAAAGAGAAACATCTTTAACTTACTACTAATGGGAACACAACATTTAAAAATCTCACAGACACAAATAAGAATGATTAAGACTCAGACGGATGCGTCATCATATTACAACACAAAATAGTTGACTTCATTGAATTGACTTTGAATTTAATCATATGTCCGAGTTGTTAGTATACTTATTACTTACTCATAAATGGTGGCTCGGAGTTCGTTACAAACAACTAGATTTCAAACAACTAGACATAAATATGGTTATAAGGTACTGTGATCTTTCTTTTAATTACAGTATAAAAATATAATATTACGTTTTTTATATTCAGTCCGTAAGCCATGGAAGAGCTTTAGATAGAGTTTATCTTAAGATCAAAATTAGTATGATCATTGCTTATAAATACATTAAATTAACCTTTATTAAATTAAATAAGAAGATACTATTAAATATTATGTTTCATATATAAAAAAGGAATAATCTGTTCTAACGAAGTGTAAGTAATTTAAGCACTTTAACTAAAATCTTTAAGGAAAATAAGAGTGGTTTGTGGAGCGTATGAGAACATTGGCCATCTGTTGATTGCAGTATGTCTTACATTCTTACAATTTCCCTTTCGTTTAGACAGTGGACACTAGTTGATGCAAGGAAATACAAATTCATATAAATGGTTCTATTATTGTTTTTACAATCCATTTAAGAATAAACAATGTCGAATAACTCTAACGACACGTATGAATGTAAACTTCTCCTGAAAGAATTGAGATGATCCTTTGGTGAATGGCACTACATAACTAGTTGAAAAGCAGACTGATTGTTAGGACTAACAATAGTTGGATGTTGAAAAATTACGTAGGTGTAATATCTATCATAAGCGCAGTTTTTATCGTATTAGTAATAAAGTAATAAGTAGGAAACACTTCTCTCAAAACGACATCAAAAATAATAATTTAAACGTAATTAAATATAACTTGTTCATAGAAGATATGGAGTCATATATGTGTTTATTTATTTTAAACCGGTGTTACAGGAAACCTTAGACAATCCTGTCTATATACTTAGCTAATTAGTAGGTATATATTATTATGACAATTACAATGAAATCAAATATAGTACCTATACCTTAATAGAAAATTTATAACTGATAATATTTGAACCCACCTCAACACTAAAGGGTCGCTTTTATTATAATAAAATGTAGCCCTCATTTATGAATTTTAATACCATAATCCCCCATCAAAAGGTTTCAGAATCGGATTCGTTTCGAGAAAAAGATAATATTTACACATTGTCCCTATTTTGCAATTCATGTCGTCATTGAATACTTGCTTTGTTAACAAATTCTTTACAAGGACGAGATTACACGGTCACTAATTACCTAGTAGGTACTTTATAAACACGATAATCTGTTAGCTAGCTCATAATATTAATTACAATGTAAACTATTTTAAGTTCTTATGATTTTTCACCGTAATTTTCCTCATTACTAAATCCTATTCTTTTGCAAGTTCCTTTGGCTTTATCGATTATAAGTAATAAGATATTAATTTAATGTAAGTTATTAATAGTAAGAAAGTCAATGATTAAAAATTAGAATATTCAAATAATAACGGATAATGTAGTCAAATTAAATAGTTGTTTTATTACTATAATAAAAGTGTATTAACTGTACAGCTGAATTAAGACGCTTTTTAATAAAGGAGCATTAAAATTAGCATCCGCTTTATTCATACATAGCGCAGAGCCACTTGTCAGGAATTGCACCGTTATTACGAAACAATTTAATTTCTTTGTCGTCTGAACAAAGGGAACTGCGTTTTTATTTGGTTATTACTTTGGAGTAAGTGTCACACCATTTTATTATACATTAAAAGAAAGTATGACAATTGCACGACTAATCCAAAAATTATCATTTTTTAAATCGCCTTCAAAAAAGGGGGAAGTTTCTCAATTCGACCGTTTATTTGATTTTCAATTAACCATATTTTCTCATATCTAATTTAAAACATTAATTTATACTCTCAAACAGGGTTGCGATATTTGGTGAAGTTATAAAACTCATTTGACTACCACATAAATATCATAACGATAATTCATCGAGGACTTTCGATCATGAATTTTTATGTGCTCCTCCTCTCCGTAGTAGACATTTTCTATATCCTTGGAAAGATACTTGAAAGGTCCGTCCGTGGTCGAGGTTTAACATTGACCTATATTGCCTACAATAAATATTTTAATGTTGTTATTTGATGCGTTATAAATTTAATTGTTCTTTATATACGCAAAGGGCAATTATCTAATTATACAATTTCATTTAAATATCATGAAAACAGTTATATATTGGCCTAATTTCATCGCCATTTGTTTATAAGAAAATATCTAGGACTGTTCAGGATAACATAGTTTAAGACTTAAAACATTATCTAAAAATAAATCATTAACGTAAAATTTTTTAGGTCATCTAGGCGCCGATAAAGTCTAAACACTTGACATTTAGCTAAAAACATTATATATACCTGCCTACGTAAATATGAGGGGCTATTTTTACGCAAGGACCCCTATTACATTATTAAAGCTCGCATGCATGAACAATGTTTTATAAACGGACTGAAGATCAACTCAGCCGACAACCGAATAATTACAGCTCAGCGAACATTAAAGTTATTAAATAATGTTTTGAGTTTAGATACAATGACTTGACTACGAGAAGTGTACCCTACCTATGTAAAACGCATGAGTAAGCATTCCTTTAGGCTGAAGTTGGCTGTCTTGCCGAGTAGTACCACAGAAAAAATTATATAAGGGTTATCCATATTCACCTTGTCACACCTTTATCCCTATACCACAGACCACAGTCATTGTTATGACTAATTTAAAACGTTAATTTCTATTTTCATTGCGACAATGGTTGGGAAAACTGTCTTTAATTTGCTGCCATAACGTTAAAAATCAATGTATATGTACATTTTTTAGCAATAACTACTTCGTTTTATTATTAACCCTTAGCAGCTATTTGTCATGCAGAAATTAAATTTTTATTGCGCCATAAAACAAAGATGTAATTTAAGTTTACTATAAAAAACAAATCAGTCTGAAGTCGTATAAGTGCTCGATAAGTTTTCCACTCATTTCTTTTAAATTAAAGTGTTAAAATAAAGTGCGGGCATCGACTTGACTTAATGAAAATTGAATGGAAATGTTGATTTTCTTTTGTTTGGGACTTTTTATTTTGTCAATTTGGAAGGTAAATTATTAGTTTTGCTTAAAAAGTATTTCAGTACAAATTTAAGCAGAGACTTCAAATTAGAATAGTAAAAAAAATTACATAAACATCTCCAATTGAATTATAACATATTTCTTATATTTAATATCTCCGATAAAAAATGTTCAAATGAAAGATGCTATTTTCGTTTTGTTTTTACAACTTACAAAAGTTATTGCACTTTCTACAACATAATATAACAATTCTGTGTAAAAAGTCAGTGCTCGCCTGAAATTGTTTAGTTTAATTTCAACGGAGCAGTTTCATTTCATCTTTCAGAGTAAAACTTGACGAAATTTAGCGTTTAGAAATCATAAAATTACATTTTCTATATAATCAGTGGTATAAAATTCTGAAGCATTCTAAGAAGGGCACGAGTTTTAAGTATTTCAGTACTTATATTATATAGAGTTTATTTCTGCAACGTGGAACCGATACCACATTCCATGTAAATCTATATACCTACGTCATGTAATATTTAAAAGTTATCTAACACGAATCTTTTACAGAGAATAAATAAAAATATATGAAAACAATAACAATAGACTGTAGCTTCCATTGTTTTCTTGACTGATAA
This sequence comes from Eurema mandarina, assembly GCA_018238005.1. Classification (NCBI taxonomy): domain Eukaryota; kingdom Metazoa; phylum Arthropoda; class Insecta; order Lepidoptera; family Pieridae; genus Eurema; species Eurema mandarina. Next base: position 2,995 of record DWAJ01002088.1, on the reverse strand, counting down.
AAATTCAGCAGCTTACATACATTTTGAAATAATCTATTATCAACAGAAGTCTTATTCCAAAAGAAATATTCAAAAGTTTGAACCCTTATTTTTATTAATTATGATTACAGGAGTTTACATTGTAATGCAAACTTAAAGTTTGTTTGGAATTTCGATCGTTAAACATAAGCAAACTTTGGAGCTAGGGTGGAGTTACTTATTTATTTAAATTCTCATTAGGGACTTAATTGTTTCAATTGAATTTCCCCATATACAGAACATGTTCTTTGACAGGATGTTTTAATTTTGAGAAGATAAATTACTTCAATAAGATCTCTACGGAGATCAGCTTACTTTTAATTTTTTATTTGCTTACATTGCGTCGCCGTCCTTTTCAATATGGATGTATAAGCAAAGGAAGGAATGTGTAAGGGTATTACAGGTGGTATAAAGGATCAAAAGAGAAGGGTACTTCCACTTACCTAACAATTCAATAATATCTCTTTAAAGATGCTCTTATTCAAGATCAGTTTTCTATGGTATACACTTATGGTATATGGTATCATCGTGCTTGTTGTTATATTAAAAGATTTCCATCAGCCTTCTTTTTCATTTATCTATATTGCAGTAATAATATCATCAGAAATCGTCGAAAATTTTTATATTTTCAAATATTGGTACTCATAAAAGGCAGTGTCAGTGATAACACGACAATCGGCTTAGCGAGAATTTTTTGAAATTGCATTCGAAACTGAAATAGAAAATATTGCATTTTATAAAATGTTCACAAAAGCAGAGGTTTCGAAAGCATATTAGATCCAAATGAAATTTCTGGTTTGGGGTTGTGCTTGGCTAGTGATAATGCTAAAAGCATTACAGCATTTGTTTGATATTGTGATTGAATTGCGTTATGATCATAATAATTTAATTTTATGTTCTGTCAAGCCATCGGGTTATTACCTCGATAACCCCATGGCTAGTTAGATAAGATTATGATGTGTATTTTCATTTTTTAAATATGCATATAAATTTATATATCTAGTATCAAAAATTAAATAGAAAAAATATTAAGTAGTAGTGTTTACTTTTATTAAAAATAATTAAACTAAGACGTTTAATGAATATTTTTGAAAGTTATTCGGAATAATGGTAACTACATATAGGACTCCATACCAAGATACTCAATTTCATTTTAAAATTATGTACTCAATAAAATTTCTTTGAGAACGTAAATTGCTAATGGTGGTTTCCTAGACTACATAAATAGTTAATATTACTATCTCCTTCGATTAGTTATTACGAGGTTGTCAAATGCAGAATTGACTGCAATTGGTTTTCCATTATGGAATATACCTATATCAATAGACTATCAAGTCTAGAGACATATTATTATAGTTAGAAACATTAAAAAAGTCAGTCGCTAAGTGCGATTAATACTCTAGACGAGTTTTAATGCCGGAATACAGAAACGCAACTTAAATTTAACCTCAACTTAAACCGGTCCGATTTGACATACAAGTTCGCCATACAATTCTGTTAAAATTACGAGTCTCAAGGCGTGCTTAAATTTAATTTCCGTATGAGTATTTGGCCGTAAGGGTTTTACGTACTTAATACTTTTACATAAATAAAAAATTAGATGGAGAATTGGATTATCAAGTGTCGACATAACCGTTTTTTGTTGAATGAGCGGCATTTTTTATATTCTTATTCAACTTAAAACGATACACACACAAGCTCATTTACCACCTCTAACTAAAAAATAAACGTTGAAACTATTTACAGAATCAATTGGACGTATTGGCTGGCTTTTAAATGTCTCTAATGGTGTCTGTAATTCAATTTGTTAAACGCTCACTGACATACATTAGTTCTATGTAAGCGCAGTCCAGGGTGCACTTCGAATGAGCACGACTGAATGGCTATTAAACATTGCTTGGATATAATACCGTATTATGAAATTTTCTGTAAATAATAATCTCTTTGTAGATATAACAGGCAAACGAAGTTATATTATAATATGTGATTTGAATACGTAAATAAAGATTTTTTTACTTTAACGAAGTGTGAAGTAACGACATACAACACAGCCATAGAAGAAGTCCTTCACGCTCCTGAAACTCATTATTTAAATCAACTTTAAACACAACAATGTTGATATTTAAAGGATTAATTTTTTTTATGATATTAAAAAATAATAAATATGTATGTAGGTATTTTGTAAGGAATAAACTCAACATTAGACTTCAATACTATACCTATAATAATCTCACGTTAAACTTGGTCGGTAGCGTAAAATAGAACACATTTTTCTTAAGACCAAAGCGCGTGTTTATATCACGTGTTGATATTGAGTGATTTTCCATTCAATAAAGTTCAACAATAGCACTGTTTCACGCCAACCGTAACGCTACATAGTACTACCAATTCTCAGTCTATTACGGTAACGAAGTTTCATCAAGCGACTTTCTACTACACTTGTAAAAGCTAAACAACTTTACAATTTCACCGAGACGGCGTTGAAATGCATTTCAAGCAATTTATAATCTAAACACAGTTTTCTGCAAATACGTAACCCAACACTGTATGTCAAAGTTCATAAATCGCTCTTTTGGTGTAGCTAGTATGAATTATTCAGACTGTATTATTATGTAAATGCAGTTTACACACTGAAAAACCAGTCTTATTTGTTCTTCGCCCGAGCCGGTCATGCCACACTTCGTTTTCAATCTTTTAAAGCTGTTTACTTGATAAGTTCTTTGTTTATCCTATAATGCATGGTGATGCATCATCAAAGAAGAGTGAACTAGCCGACAGCTGTATTAAATATGTCACCTACCTTACTATCTCCAGTATAATCCTTATGTTTAAAAAAAATGCGAAACTTTGTCTATTTTACTTTCACGCGTAAATTTACGAGTTAAAATTTGGTCCAAAAATTATTAAAAACTTTAAAAAGGTATCATTTTATTGGATAAGAGTTGCATGTATGCACAACTATGTATTTACGTTTGCA
>DWAJ01002087.1:0-19016 GCA_018238005.1 Eurema mandarina | reverse complement strand
ACAGGTAGGATGCAGGTGTCAAATAGTTTAGTTTTTGTTGCTATGTGTAGTTTGTTATCTTTCATTACCTCCTTCAAACCCCAGTATCTCTTCCAGCCGTTTGCTACTCTTCTTTCAATTTCTTTATTAACTGTGTCTGTGGGTGACATCAATTGTCCAAGATATATATATTCTTGTGTATATCCTATTTCTATTTCTTTTACCATTATGGTTCTTTTTTCTCCATTTGTCATTATTTTTGTTTTTTCTCTATTTAGGTGTAGGCCTACCTTAACACTTTCTTGTGACAATTCATTTAACATGTTGTTTAGGTCTTCTGGTGTTCTTGAGAATAAAACAATGTCGTCAGCAAATCTTAAGTGTGTTAGCATTCTTCCATTTATGGGTAGTCCTAATTTGTCCCAACATAAATTCCTGAACACCATTTCTAACACAGCTGAGAACAGTTTCGGTGATAGTGGATCCCCCTGTCTTACACCTTTTTGTATGTCGAATTGGTTACCTTTCTGCTCCAGTTGTATGCAAGCAGAGCTGTCTTTATATATATTTCTTATTATTCTTATGTATTTTTCTTCAATGCCCTGTAATTTCAATGCTTCCCAAATTCTACAGTGTATTAAGGAGTCAAACGCTTTGCTGTAGTCTATAAATGCGATGTAGTATGTTTGTTGGTATTCGGCATATTTTTCCAAGATTTGTCTCACAACATGTATATGATCTAGTACTGAGTAGTCTTTTCGGAATCCTGCTTGCTCGATGGGTTGTTGGTCATCTAGTTGTATTTCTATTCTTTTAAGTATAATTTTAGCAAAAATTTTGTATAAATTAGACATCAGACTAATAGGGCGGTAGTTTGCTATATCATGTGCATCTCCTTTTTTGAACAGTAGAACTATATTTGATTTTGTCCATTGACTTGGTATAGTTTCTGTACTTATGATATCATTGAATATATCTGACAGGACTGGAATAAGTGCTGATTTAGTTTGTTTCAGGATTTCGTTGTTTATTCCATCTGGGCCTGGTGACTTATCTAGTTTTTGTGTATCTATAGCAAGTTCTATTTCACTGTGCATTATATTGGGTACTGTTGCGGTGTCTAAGAGATCTATTTCTTTTTCGTACATGCTGTTTCTATATAGATCTTTATAGTATTCTGTTGCAATTTCTAATATGTCAAGTCTCTCGTTTTTCATTGACTTATTGTTATCTTTCATTTTCACAATCCAATCTTTATTGCAACTTAGTTCCTTATATGCCTTCTTGATTCCGCCAGTCTGTAGTATGTGTTTCTCTATTGTTTCCATTCTTCTTTGTATTCTATCTTTTCTTATGCTTTCCTTTATTTCCTTACTTATTTTACTTATCTGTTGTCTTCTACTATCTGAGCCTTTAGAGGTAATTAGGATATTTCGTTGCTTTAAGAGGTCGATAGTTTTAGTTGACATACCGTTATCTTTACGTTTATTACAACTGAATTCTTTTATGGTGCTTTTGATTGTATTTTCTATATAGTTATATTGTGTTTGTAAATCATTACTGTATTCTTTATTATAGGTTTTAAGCTTGGTTGATAGAGCATTACTTATTTGTTCCATTTGATATTTGCTGGGTTTAGTGTTGTCCAAGTTAATTATTGGTCTGGGTTTCTTCGGTGGTGTCATTCTTAATGCGGCTCGTACCATTCTATGGTCGGTATTAAAATTTAGTCTACTAATGACATTTAAATTTGAGAAAAATTTAGTTTTATTGGTGAGAATAAAGTCAATTTCATTTTTTGAGTTTCCGCCTGGTGCAGCCCAGGTCCACATGATTTTCCTGTTTTTCTTATATATTGTGTTTAAAACTGTCAACTTGTTTTCCAGAGCGAAGTCTATAAGCCTTTTTCCATTTCTGCTTCTGTTTTTGTTGCTGTATGTGTATGGTCCAATGGCTGCTCTTTCTTCTATTTGGGCTTCTCCTATTTGTCCGTTGAAATCCCCCATGACTATCACATTTTTCTGTGAGTTGGATTGGATTGTTTTGTTTAGTTCTCGATAAAAGGATTCGATTTCTTGAGTTGTTGCTTGTTCAGTAGGACAGTACACTTGAATAATAGACCATGGATTATCATATTCAGGTAATTTTATATTCAATAATGCTATTCGTTCTGAAACTCCATGAAACCCTAGAATGGATTTGGCTAGATGATTTTTGACCATAAACCCCACTCCATATCTACCTGGAGTTTCTCCAATGTAGTACAATATGAAATCTGGGTATGCCACGATATGTTCTCCTATTCTTCTCACCTCACTTAAGCCGAGAATATCCCAATTTATTGTTTTTAGTGCATGTGACAATTCTATGAGGCTCTCGTCTGACTTCAAGCTACGCACATTTAAAGCTGAGATGTATAGTTTTGAAGAATTACGTTTCTGTTTATCATTACAATTATAATTTGTTGCTTTAGTTGGAGGGTGGAGGTCTGACGTCCCGCGGTGACCAGCCGTATTGGGACCTGTTGGTTTTTCATTTATTGCGTTGTTTTTATATGTTTCTGTTGTAATCCGGTTGCCGATATTTGATTGCTATTGGTTATTGCTTGACAGAGTTGAAAGGGAGTTGGATCTAGTTCGCATTATATCAAATGCATTTATCCTATTTGTTTTTGAGGCTGCTATATTTTGTTGTTTTCTAGGTTGCAGGTTGAATTGTGGTGAAGTGGATGATTCTCGTTTTCTTTTTTCTTTATTCTGATTGTTTTCTTTAACTACCAACTTATCGAACTTTAAATACGCTATATTTCCTTTGTTTCTTTCTTCTTTTAGTCTAGGTAATAAGGCTTTTCTTTTTTCTAATACTTCTTTTGAATAATCTTCGGTAACATATACTTCTTTCAATTTCTTTTTGTTTACTAATATTTCAGTTTTCTTCATATAACTAACAAATGAAAAAAGAATAGGTCTTGGTTTATCATTACTCTTCGCTCTCCCAATACGATATACATTGTTGACATCACAATCTTCTATAACTATTCGTGCGTCGTGTTGAAACACTTCCTTAATCCTTTTAAGTAACTCTGAGGTTGAATTTTCCCCTTCTTTTAATCCAAATAACACTATGTTCTTACTTCTTTTCTCCCCTTTCAACTGCCCCACTTCATTCTGTAGTTTTTCTATGTATGTTTTCAATAATTTATTTTCTTCGATTATTGGTTGTAATTTTTCTTCCATTCTACACATAATGGTGTTGGATATGGTTTCTGTTAGTTCAGCTGTTTGATTTTTTATTTCAATTTTCATTTTATCAAATAACATTTGAAACTGTTCTTCCATTATTTTATAATTATTTATTTCCTTTGATAAAAAATGTTTGCTTGAAACGTAACGTTTTGTTTTTCCTCAGTTGGCAACCCCAGTAATTGTTGGTGACAGTTGAATGATATGAATGTTGACGTTTTTGACAGTTGACACTTCTAACAGTTGGTACTTCTGACGGTTCTTCTATTTGGTAGTTTGACTATGGTATTTTCAACTAACCTCAAAATTTTGCGAAGTTTTCGTCTTGTTAATTTGTTTGAATCCAACAATCCTCGTGGATTCTGTATGTTCACACACTTCAGTGCTCCTTTCTTCTTGTTTTGAAGCGTATTATGTGGGGAATAGATATCCCAAACTAATTTTTGTTGTAATATATTCACGACACAGTGAGTTGTATGTGTTGACACTACGAGCACCGGAACCGGAATCCGGAATAAAAGATTAGTATTATAGTTGAAATATTTTTAAAAATTTAAAGGTGTCTCCATATAACGAACATTCGCTTTTTGTTCATTTTAGCTCAGTATTGATAACAGGTTGACGCCTGACAACATATTGTCAAGACTTTAAACAACAAACGTGATTGTTTGCTAAATATTGATGACATTAACAGGTTAAAAGAATTTCAATTCACTATTAATTGGAACAAGAAATAAATTCTATAGCTTTATTTATTCGTGTAGTGCACCCCTGCCCGGAGCAAAGTCCTGGGTAGCACTACATTGGTTATGGGCTGGCGTTTCTCCAGCTCGTCTCACCACTTAAGGAAATAATAAAAAAAATCTTACGGAACCCTTTGTTTGCGAACCCGACAGGCACTTGATCGGTTTTATATTTTTCGATATTCGAGTTAAAAGTCCTTAAGTATAGAACTTATTACACACATAGATTCAAACTCGGAGCTTTACCGTTGTATAATATGTTACGTCATTACTCGATATCCCGTTACACGACACGACAACGACAACGATAAGCCGATTGTCGTAACGATAAATTGTAAACTTGATATTTGTAGATAGGTATACTATAAGTAGATATCTATTGTGTAATTTCGAATGGTAAATTGGTGTAACTGTTGTTTGTAATGTTACATTTATATAATACTAGCCGCGCCCCGTGTTTTTATCCGCATTTATGCATGTATTATACATATAAACCTTCCTCTTGAATAACTCTATCTAACTATAAAAAAAACTGCATGAAAATCGGTTGCGTAGTTTTGAAGATTTAAGCATAGAGAGACATACAAAAAGCGACTTCGACTTACATAATAGTAAGATAATAACAGTATTTTATAAGGCTTAGTTATAATAGTCGCGTCCTGTAGATAGATGCATAGAAAAAAAAAAACAAAATAATAAACTTATCAAAATATGTGTATAATAATGGTCACGAATGTTTAGCGATTGACGAGAATAGCTGCGCATCGGTAGAATCGCGCTCGTAATTGACGTATTAGTGCGAGAAAGACAACACGACTGGGACAACCAATCAACGCTCGCGCACCCGACGATCACGCGCACCGCTACCTCGATACCTTATTTTTGACTTCTGCGCAGGTTTCGTTCAGCGCTAAAGGTAATTGACGGTTACTATATATGTTTTTTTATCAGATAGAGTCATTCAAGAGGAAAGGTTAAAGGCTAGTAATATTATAAATGTTATAATTGGGATGTTTCACGCAAACATCGATCATAGTTAAATTTTGAACTCATTTTGGAGGTATCAGAATGCATATAGGCTACTTTTTACGATTTTTATATATTTAATTCAATGCCAGGCAAGAAACAACAGTAATACTATAAAAAAATTTGATATAATTAAAATAAATTAGCTTAGGTTGTCTTTATAGAAGTAAAATGGATTCCAGTTAGAACCTTTTGATAGTTGATTATTAAAAGTACACATGTATAGTACAGTAGTAGTACACTTCAATCAGTACTAACATCGCAGGCTTTAATTAACGCAATACAATGTACGCACTCGTGTCCCGGCATAATGGAGGACCATTGACGAACAAAAAGCTCGCCAGAGACAACCCTTGAGCCTCTATTTTTACCAGATTATGCATGCGCTGACGGAGCGTGCATTTTTATGCAACCTACTTGCTTGGATTAATTAGATGATCTTGGAGGTAGGGTCGGCAACACAGGAATATTAACTTACTGAATTCTTACTAAAATATTATGAATGCGAAAGTATCTTGAATCGTATCGAACAGATTGATAAGCAGGTAGTTTAAAAAAAATGTTTGTAAAGGGGGTTAGTGGGGGGTAAGTTTATATGAAACCACTCGGACGTAGTCGCGGACTGTAATTAGTGATTGTGACTAGCGGTCACAATCACTAATAATAAAACTTCTTAACACTTGAGTAATTTGGTGCTTCTGTATTGAAACTTACTAGTTTTATTATTATTTTTTACTCCTGTCACGGCTTTTTAACCGATTTCAAAAAAGGAGGAGGTTCTCAATTCGTGTGTATGTATAATATTTTGTAAAGGGGATTTTTGTGTTTATTAAATTGTTACACTAAATTGTTGTCAATTGTTCTTACGCTTGCGGTAAAATTGTAGACGTCCCTGCCGGAGTCTTTATTTTCCTATATATACAATCTCCAACAATGAATGGGTTCCTTACAGGTACACGTAAGAGTACCCTTAAAGAATCTTAATCCATGTGTGTGTTGTCTAGGATTCACTTAAGATGTTAAGTACTTAATTTTATTGAAATAACCCTAATTACGGCTACCCAAACAAAGCCGTGTATCACAGCTAGTTATCTAATAAACATGGTTCAAGCTCAGTAAACAGCGAGCCCAAACTTGCCTGCAATGCAGCGCTAACTCAGTCGACACATCGCATGTCCCGGCGCCGATAAATTAAAAGTAAAAGTCATAAATACAGTGAGATCAACGATCCTTTTCGGCACGCCATGTGCTGTGTTATATGTACGTGGTATAGTGGTGTCTGAAGCACGGATTATAGTTCATTATAGTACGCGTCATTTATGTTTAGCGCTGGTCGAGAATGGCTGCGCATCGGTAGAATCGCGCTCGTAATTGACGTATCGGTGCGAGAAATACAACACGACTGGGACAACCAATCAACGCTGGCGCACCCGACGATCACGCGCCCCGCGCGCTGCGCCGTTACCTCGATGCCTTACTTTTGACTTCTGCGCAGGTTTTGTTCAGCGCTAAAGATTCGTGACGCGTACTATACATAGTATAAAACAAAGTCGCTTGCTTCTGTCTGTCAGTATGTACGCTTTAATCTTTAAAACTACGCTACCGATCTTGATGCGGTTTTTATTGAATATAGACAGTGATTCATGAGGTTTATGTGTATGTGTAAAAACATAATAAATGCATGCGAAGCCGTTACTGGTTGCTAGTTTACATATATTGTTACTTCAATTGTTTTGCGAATATATCCGCTTTATACTATTAGCCGTGCTTCCAAGTTTTTCTCGCGTGAAATGAAATGAAATGAAAATAATTTAATTTTTTTCGATTTTTCGAAAATTGGTTTTCGATATCCTGATAACATAAGGATAATTAGTATCCTAAGTGGTAATCTACTCTAGATAATCTATCTGTATGCTAAATTTCAGCAAAATCGATAGAGTAGTTTTTCCATGAAAGAGACCCAAACATACTTTCGTGTTTATAATATTTGGATTTATTAGTAGGATTTATTAATCTTCATCCTTCATGGTTCTGTTTAATGAAAATTGTATTATACCTTTATAATAAGGGACGTTTTAACATAATAATCTGGAGAAGATTATACTTTATTTTCCTACTTTTGGATAGTAGACTATTTTTCTGTCTCTCTTCTTTTTTCCGTCATATTTGTAACCGTCAAGACTTCAAATTAATTGGTGGAAAACATTATAATTTTTCTCTAGACACTATTTTCGATAAATGTCATCAAAAACGTTTCAGCAGTTCATGGAATCGTAATAGACAGACGTTCCCATTAATAATAACACAAACAATTAGACAGCCTTCATTATATATAGCTGTAAGCGAACGAATTTCCATCGTATTTCTTTAAAAATCTTTATTTTCAAGTACAGCATATTAAAGGTGTCAAAGGATAATATGCTTTATTGTTAAGGGATAATGGTCGGGGGTAGGTCGAGATTCGTGTGGCGGGGTGAGTGACCTCTGAAAGCGCTTTTCAAAACTTTGAGACATGCCACCGTTTCCTGAGTCTTGAGTGCTAGAATGCTTGTTTTTAACACAATCTAAGCTTTTTGGCAACGAAAAATTTTCTATACACAAATGTTTTATAGCTTTTATTGTAATGTTACCCGTTATACCCGTTTCCGTTGCCATGGTTACGGGGAAATGCTATTTAATAGTCGTATAATTAATCTGTATTTCAGGCAAATCTTTTTAGTAGTTTTTGCGGAAAGGAGCAACAAACATATTATAATAAAGATTTTTTTTATAAAATTAGTAAGTAATTGTGTTATTTGATACGAAACGTTGAATAATTAATTATAAATTATTAAAATTGATTTAGGTACCTGTGTCGGAAATACGAGTGGCTTAACTTTTATTTTTATTAAATTAAATAGATTTAATGCTTTGCTTTACTAAAGCTTTGTAAAATTCAAATAAATATGTCATAGTTTAATAATGTCAAGATAGTTATGATACTTCCATTGGTTTTCTATTAGTTTATTTCAAAAATTAATATTTATGTACTTTAAAGAAATAATACTATGTTAGAGTTACTAAAAATTAAACAACAGAAATTACATAACATAAATTAAAAACTGTATTATAAATTATAATATCGTACATGTATTAAGAAAACTATAATCCAGGGTTGCCACTTGAAAATTTCAAGTTCGTAGCTTGCAGCTGGCAACCCTGCAGAAACTAAGCCGCAACTTTCGCTTTCGGGATGCAAACTGCAAACTACGACACTGTTACAATGTCACTTAACTCCGGTGCGTGGGAAAACTGACATTACTATTAAACCTCCTTGCTACTTTAACTACATTTCGCCCCGACTCTGTCTGCTTTAAACTAAGAATTTACGTATGACGTATCTTACTAGCAAGATTTATATGTAATAGTTTATCTGTTAACGGAATGAGAAAAAAAAGAGTCTATTTCGACATAATTGTAAGACAAGAATGAATTTGTTTTGACCGTTTCTTTCAAACAAGGAATTTCTTAAGTCTTCTTTTTTTAGGTTCACGTTGTAAACGGAAAGAGAAAGGATATCATAAAGAAAGAGATATCTCGAAATCTTAGCAAAATCTACTAATTGTTGAGAGAAAGATAGAAAACTTATGAGTACATAGATTTAAGTAATACTAAATGCAAAAAATTTAGAACTAAACATTTCCATTTTTGTAAACATAAATTATTTTTAAGTTCTAGCTAAGATACGTATCCTATTTTTAATCTGTGTCCCGACGTCAGTTCAAATATGGAATCCATCGTTCACCATAGCAAAGCCTTTCATTGTTTCCACCATACATCGTAATATTAAAAATTTCAGACGTAAATTATGCTTAAACGAGCTCGCACGGATTTATAGACGTGTCCTATCCATATTCATACGCGGGCCAAAAGCAAATTATTTGCTTTGTCCAGCGATGTTCCACCATTAACTCACTCGCCATTTTTCAATTATGCCAAATGTGTATGGCGTATATAAATCATGTAGGCTGTATATAAGTGCATATAAGAGGGAGGGAGGCTGAATACGCGCTCTCTGTTTAATTTGTAAACGAACCAAATATATAGTACAGCTTATCCAATATCAGTCTGGACAGGGGTGCATGGCAGTCGACGAAAAAAAATAATATTCCAATTTCAAAAAGATTTTTATGCGTTCGGAAATTTTTATGAGTGTTGTTTTATGATGGAAATTTGAATTCGTTCGATCGGATATTCGTAGTGGCGTTTATATTGTAATGCAACATTGCGGTTGGGAACCTGCTCGGTTGTTAATTTGCTTCGACGTGGATACTATATTATGAGATAAATGAATAAATGCGCCTCTCGGTAGCTTTAAAGGAGACGTTATTATCAATAACGTATTCATCAGTTAGTTCTTTTTGCGACATAGTGTTGTGACAAAAATTTTAAGATTTATATTGTTTCATAGAAATAAAACTGTTTCTAGGAATGTTATATTTATCTAGAGACTGTGGATATAGGTAATGAGTTTATATAGATTTAGTTAAATTCTCAGTATGAAAGTATATTCAGTACAAAATTCGTTCGTTCTCGTTACTCTTTGAGTACATATCGAAAAAACATAATCTGTGCTTACATCCGCACGCCGAGCCGAGATTCACGTCTAAACAACGTTTGAAAAGAGAAAAACTAAACGAACGTTCGAAATTCAAATCGGCTAGGTGGGCAGTGGCGCGCGCGTTAATACCATCGATCATTACCGACGTTGCAATCCGCCAATCGGGGAAAATAAAAACACTGGCAACCCCACCTGCATACTCCTCCCGCCGGGGAGATAGAATTTTTCGAGCGTCAACCCCGATCGCTGGTCTGCCTATTATTATAATGACAGCTTGTATAACGAGAGCATACTTTATTTTTTATAGGCGGCCATGATGTCGATGCAAGCCGATGCACATACTGCGTAATTAAAATTATTACGTTGTTAAAGTAATTGGTTCATTTTTTTAGTTATCGAACTATTAGTGGTCTCACAGTGTTTGTAAAACAAGTATTGCTTCTTACTTAACTTTTTATTCCTAATATTGATAGATTATAGAAACGAATTAAAATTTTCTAATAAGACATAAACGTTTCGTAATATAACCTTTTTGGATAAATTTAAAAAGTCAAAATTATTGGTTATCTGTCAAAAATTCGAAATTTAAAATTCGAATTGCTCCACGCCACACTGTCATTCGACACCTCTACATGTTTCTGTGTGCGTTGTGTATCAACATGACTGATCCATGTATATGTGTGCAGCTCTGAGCTTGGTGTTGAGCTGAGCTCCATGCAAAAATGTGCATTATCCTACAGGCTACGACCAGTATGGGTGACCCACCCCGCCTACATAAACATATAGGTTATACGAATTTTGGTTTTTTACGAGAGCTCACGTTAAAATGGCCGGCTGTTACCAAGGGCAGTTAGTGCTATAGATTGTATACTATTTATTCAGTGTTGTATGATTGAAAAATAACTGTTTTGGTTAGGTATGTACATTGCAAAGAATTAGAAGGCTTAATAAAACCATAGAATATACTTTTCTATAGATCAGATTTTTCTTTATAAATTTCCAGTTAATACGATACAAAAACGAATTCTGTTTTTAAGTTAAATTAAGTATCAAATAGTCTCCATTAAGGTTTCAAATAAGTTAACTACAACTACTAAAATTGCATATAAAGTTTTAAATGCTAATTGGTTAGACGCTATTTAAATTATACTTTATAGAAGCTCTTTTATCTAGATAATTTCCACTTAATTATTTATTATAAGCTTCAAATTAACGATCTATTGAATTAGACTTAAAAGAGTCCGGTATTCAAATATTTACATTTCATAATTAAAACATACCGCAAGTGTCCAATTAAGAAAATTAAGCATTAAGGAAGACGTCATATAAATATTTTTAATTCCCATTCAAGATCACATTGCTCTGAAAGTCAATTAAGGAACGTATTTTAAACTCCGTTTTCAATTTTTAAACCATCCTTTCAAGACTCCTTTTACTCAGCAAAGTATAGAGTTTAACGAAGCCTTAATTATAATGTTCAAAAGAACTGGTTTCTTTTTGAAAATTTAATGAAACGGTTTCCTTAAGAATGAATAGAAATGTACACTTAAAAAAACGTCAGTAATTAATCGACAAAAAGGTTTTAATGACGTTCGTACGTATCATAATCTGTGGCACGTGTCTTTAATCTGTGGCGTAGTCTATAGTCTACGTTGCGTCTAAAAAGTTTTTACTCTAAGACAGGCCGGTAACACACGCCTAGAGAGAGAGGAATAAAAAGCAAAAAAAAAGAAAGACGCAAGAGAAACTGTGTTATGAGGTAAGAAGGAGTGAGGCCAGGGGCACGTTTGCAATAAAACGATACTGCGTAAGGTCGGCGACTGAACTTTTTGTTGAAACTTTTTTTCTATATACTTAGTGAGCGGGAAAAGTGCCAGAAAATTGAATTGAACTCGTAAAGCGTTTTATTATATAGAAATAAATAATTATATTGCGTAATTAACACTTAAATAGCAAAGACTTTTTAGAAGGTAATTTCTGGATCGTTCGAATTTTGAAAATTATTTTTTTTTAATATAAAGCCACACTAATCTGATTAGCAAACATTACACGTAAATTTTACGTTTTAGATTATTTTCTCAGCGTTAAAATGTAAAAAATTATGTAATAAATTCACAAATACTTTTCTTTAAAATATAAGTGTCTTAGTTGTTAATAATTTTAATATTAATACTAACTTTTGTATAGTAAGAAAGTCGTTTCTGAATGTAACTAACCTGCCTCAATAGAAGATGACATCGCCAACAAAACGTGTTATGATAATTTTAGAACCATTACTATTCAGAAAATGAAAGTATATATCGCTTTCAATATAAAATAAATTAAACAGCGCATTTTTATTGAACAGGTTATTTAAATTAAAATTGTTTTATTTATGTTGTTTTTATTTTAATTAAGATATGTTATTCTTATTACGTTTCGTGTCATGGCGATTAGAAATGTCAATTTTTTTCTTTTTTTTATTCTCAGTTGCCAGTACTGATAATAAAAAAAAAGAAAATATAATAATTAGATCTTCTTTCTTAACCATAGACATAAAAAATAGACCAATTACAATCTATAATAGCAGTGAAAGGTAGAGAAAGGTGATTTTGTTGCAAAAATAATTCGTTGTTTTTGGCAAGTGTCACTCCCGCGTACTTTCATTTGAATAAGAGCCTGCATTATTAAAACATGAGAATTTTCACAATTTTCTATTGTTCTTGAGGATTTTAAATCTTTTTTGTGGATCACTTTTCTGGTCCACGAGTTGATTCAAAAATAATAAAGCCTAAGAAAGATTTTTGTTTTGCTTACAAAAATAAAACTCTTGTTTGTAAATACAAATACATAAATGTAATTGAAATCAGATATATTATTCTTTTAAATCAATATTATTGATTTGGAAGAATTCATAATTTTCTAAGGCTTAATATGGTTGAAGACAATAATATCAGTTAATTACTTATTTAGTAAATTCCTAATTATAAGTATGTGTATTAAGATCTGTGGATAAAAACGTAAGAAAGTAAATTAAGCGAATCAAGTCATGAGAAAGTTAATTTGTCGAGATTATTACGTACCACGGAAGACCACGCAATTACACCAGCATATAATAGGTGTTAGCGAATTTATCGGCGCATATAAATTTCATTGTATTGACCTATGATCGGCCAAAGCCCTAAACAACGATTATTGACGCACACAAGTGCAGCCATGGGGGCCACCCCACCCGATTCGGCGTTTTTATATTTTTGCACATTCAAAAAAAGCCCGCGTCAGACAAAGATGGACTGATGACGGCTCCGAGCTCGTATATACTTAAACAATGGCGAGCAAGCGGGACGGAAACACTTCTGTCATGGACGATGCGAAATAAAAATGTGCAAAGCGATTCTTTTATTTTTTTCAATGTGATGCTTTTTTACGTTAGTCTGCGTTCACAATTAGTGATGGGCGGTTGCTGTATTGAATATTCGGAACGTATGCAAATATATTTATTGCCTGTTAATCGTATTTAGTAAGTAACAAAGGATCACGGAAGTCCTTTAAGAATCCAAGGTCGTTTTCTTGGAGCGGCTCGGTTCCATTCCTCTTCATCCTCGTTTTACTGCAATCTCTTTAAAGAACGAGTTATGAGATCCTTTTGAAATTCTGAATAAAAACAGCGAGTCAAAAATGCATTCAGCGCGCATAAAACAGATATTTATATTTTCATTAATATCGCTTTCAGATTAAAAGATTACCCCTTTTAAATGGCTTTCAATAATTCTCTTTCAGCTACATTCAGGCTTTTCAAAAATTTACTATTTATGGAATTTAAATAGTGGAAGACCTTTTATAAAACTATGTATTAGTATTGAATTGAAGGTATAATAGGGTTGCTTGTCGCTAATTACTTTTGGATTAATATTTTGAAAGGCTCGCTGATTTTTTGATGGAATTAAAAAATGTTAGGTTTTCTATAGATCTGTGCGGTTGTATGGGTGCTCGTTAAAATGTATAAATCTTTCTGTATTAAGGCAGGAAGGCGAAGAGGACGCGAATGCACTCCTTTTGTTTTTTTCGACTCAGCCTCGCCTGTTGCTTCTCACGTGTGTCTTGAAATACCTTTTATTTTTACCAGGAATAAAATTCTAAAGAAATTTTTTGAAATGCAAACCGCGTTTGTCATTTTTTTCTTTCTAGCGTTTTTAATGGGTCTAAGATGTACCCATAACATACTAGAGGGAGACAAAAACTCTGTCTACGTCTGTATTGTATGAATGTTATGGACTATGGTTAATTTGATGGTAATGTACAGAGAGAGATTTCGCGAGCAAAGCTGAAGCATTTTATTACTTTTAAAAATAGAACTATAAAGAACATAAGAAATTCCATCAGCATAATAAGCATCAGGCTGCAAATAAAAAGAAAAAAAAAGTAATTTTTTTCCTTTTTCACACATAGGTATCAGCTATATACAGAATGTTTCAAGAGCTGTTGAGTGACAAGTCTCAAGAAGAAAACAAAAGTACCAACGAAAAAAGGAAGGCGATCTGAACCGTCATATCCTAATCAAAGGCTGGAGCGAAAAATAGAGAAGTGGCAGCCCTAGCTGTGCCGCACACACACATAGGCACCGCGTCAGTGCATGCTTTACGCGCGGAAAAAACTGCTGCGTTATTGATTTTCCTACAGCGGTGTGGGGAGGAGGCATCACCCGCCTGAAAAAGAGACTGTTGAAAAAAATCGAGACGAAAACGCACCCCTCCCTTTTTAATTGGTAACGTAGTGTCAATAGGGCTAATCCTACGACGTAATAGCATGCTTTTGTCTCCGAATGCATTTTTCAGTTGCTACGCGACGCGCCGCTGAATACGTTATTATTAAGGCTTTTTAGAGACACTCCGAAATTACTTTCGCATTGTCTTGCCGTTGTTTACCTGCGATGATAAATTTTAATTATTTTAATTGCGACGTTTTTGTAAAGCTTGTAATTATGGCCGGGCGAAATTGAATAGCTCGGTGCCTATGTGTTGTTCCATATGTGGCGTCAAAGGTTTTTAATAAGAGAAATACACTCGATGTTAAGTTTTCAAATCTTTTTATCTTTTACACGGCTGTTATAATTAATATTAGTATTGTTTGATTTAAATATAAAACCACTTTTGTACCGCATCGAAAGACATCATGTATGACATGATTGGTTAAAAGATAAATTGAACTTATAAAAATGTTTTTTTTTTTAATTTTTAACGTATTATTAATAGTAAAGAGAATGATAGATATGATGTCGCATTACAAATAATAAGGTTCCTACGTTTAATCCACTATAAGTATAAGATTCTATAAAGACGTTTCATCTTGTTTTTATATAACCGCTTTTTACGGCTAACTCACTGAAGTTGGGAGTGAAAGCTTTACTATATTATCTTGATAGGTAATATTTATTTTGTGTTTGTTTTTTTTTTATAAATTTGCACTTTTAAAAACTGGGAGGATGACTATTTGCCATATAGCTAAGATTGTGTGCAATTCTATTGTTTTAATTTTCGATTATTAAGATCTTTATTTTAGAACACAAATAAAATAAGACTAGGACATAAGATATAATATATATGTATATATTATATATGTATATAATAGTCCAAAAATACCAATAAATACACTCAAAACAGTATTTGTAATATCACTTCTATATTTAAACTAAGAGCAAACGTCAAAAACCGTTATATTTACAGAAAGATGATGTCGCTTGCGCGCGCGCAATTAGGGGAGGAAGCGGCGTGACGTCACGTCCGTCAATTGAGCCACTTGCGGCCATTACCGAGGTCAGGGTTTGTCTGCGAAATGCATTGGCCGATACACAGAGGAGTATTGTAGTGGATTAGTATTACTACTAGTACTTATATTAATGTCTGTGATTAGGGAAGCGGGGTGCGGGGAGCGGGGTGTGACGTCACATCCGTCTTGGAGTCAAATGCGCAACCGTATAGGAGTATCGTAGTTGCTTAAGTTTCTTATTACTACAGATGTTAGGAGATAGTAAAGTTTTGACGAGGGATTGAGGGGTGACGTCACTTCCCTTAATTCCAAAAATTTGAAAAATCTGGGAAGGATAGATCTATAGATATAAAGCTTTGTGAGTATTTTTGGATGTTTTCTCTTTGGTACAATATTCTACTCATTGAATTTGGTTGAAATTCCACATGCCGGTAAACTAGACTATAAATTACAATATAGGACATTTTATTTCCCGGTATTGGTCCAGGAAACCTTTAAAACCGCGGGGCAAATCTAGTCTTCAATACTAAAGCTCGTTTCAGACCATGTGACATAAATAAGAACATACATACATTGAACTTGTCTCGGCGCATAATTGCAGCGGGGTCAATGCCACCTAATTGTTTAGCATATGTAAACATACTGTTACTGCGATCGAGATATAAGTTAGACTATATTATACTAGCTGACCCGTGCTCACTTCGTTGGGCATAATGTTAACAATCCTTTTTTTATATAGCCTATGACACTCAGCAATAATGTGGCTTTCTATTGGTGAAAGAATTAAAAAAATCGATTGAGTAGATCCCGAGATTACCCCTTACAATTTAACAACTTTTAAAAATAATAATAATAAATTTATTTGCCATAAAATCTTTCAAACATTTACATTTTAAATGACCCGACTACTGAACTAGTATAAAATACTGTGTCTCAGCAGTCGGGTCCTCCCCATAATGTGTTTAATTTAAAATAAGGTTTAATGAAATTAAAAGTAATACTAAATAACAAAAGAGTGTGTTTTGTATGTGTGTGTGTGTGTGTGTGTGTGTGTGTGTGGGTGTGTGTATGTGTGTGTACTTCTATATAATATGAGTATAGACTAGTATAGATCAAGATTATGCTACAAGGGAT
The DNA here is from genome assembly GCA_018238005.1 of Eurema mandarina. NCBI lineage: Eukaryota > Metazoa > Arthropoda > Insecta > Lepidoptera > Pieridae > Eurema > Eurema mandarina. The sequence goes on along the minus strand of DWAJ01002087.1, from coordinate 2,547 downwards.
CCAACTTTGACGCCAGAGGAGATCCCTGTTCCAAGTTTTAAGTCAACTGCTTTTTGTTTAAACATACCGTTCAAAGGTTAGTGGTAAAATTATTTTAACTAATAGGTATATTAAATACGGATCTCGCGTAACTACTTCAATGTCTATTAATTTTCCGCGTTACACGCCGTTTATTAGGGAAAACTTGTAAAGAAATTGTTTATTTTCCCGCAATACAACATACATGGTATGTAAAACGTATGTCTTTCCACGGTGTCAGTTTACTTAATAGCAAATTTATTTAAATGGCTCCAGCAGTTTAGACGCGAAGAAGTAAAAAACATATTCTTTTATAATATCATTAACTAGCTAATAACATTACCTAATTAATTAGAATTCTACAGCGAATTGAAAGCTTTACTCCCTTACACAAAACTCACCCAAAAAGCTCCGGTATCGATGAGTCAAAAGCGAAAAAACTTTTTATATTTGGCAGACAATGTTCCGTTAACAATATCTGTCTACTTTGTGCATTTATGGCGGCACGAAATGTCGCGTGAACCCGCGGCAGGCACGCTAGCGCGCGCAAGTCGGGATATCCAGTTTGTATGTGGTACAAGTCACGAAATCAAAGCGAATTTTCACAGTCAATTAATAATTAATTCTTTACTACATGTATAATATCATCAAAATTCAAAAGGAAGCTTTATATGTGCAATACATTTATAATATATGCAAGCGAAGCCGGAGCGGGTCGCTAGTTTCATTTTAAAGAAGACATTTATGTTTGTAGTGGTGTTTTTCTACTAACAATTTCCACGTACGTTATATATGATTAAGTATTAGTAAACAAGTAATTTAATATAATTTACTAGCTGACCCGTGCCCACTTCGTTGGGCATAGTATTAAGACACCCAGTAATAATGTAGCTTTCTATTGGTGAAAGAATTTTTAAAATCGGTTCAGTAGATACCGAGATTACCCCTTACAATTTTACAAACACACAAACTTTGCTTCTTTGTAATATTAGTATAGATTTCATATACTACTTGATTTGCTTTAACTTTTACAACACACCCTTACCACGCTCTATCCTCTAACTTAAACCGCTAAGTGTAACACAAAGTTAAACTTAAGATATAGCGTTAAAATTCGCGATACATCGACAGCTTTACGAGCAGACAGCTGATTTATATGTTACCACTTAATTCGATAACTATCTGTGTATTGCATCAAATGGTTTCAATCACAAGTGGTGAGGCAACCTAATGTATCTTAATTTGAAATATTTGTTTCTTACTAACACTGTTTTTTTACGATAAAACTAACGTTGGTTCGAGCAGTTGTTTGGTTAAAAAAAATATAATACATACAGACGAATTGAGAACCTCCTCTGTTTGTGAAGTCGGTTAAAAATAGAAAGGCTGTAAGGTTTTTTTTTAGTAACGAATTTCAGATGGATATATTTTTTTAATTTAAATGCATATTTTTGGAAATATGTATGTACATATTACTCGTATACCTCATTCATTCATTCTCATCATTGCCAAAATAATTTTGTTTTGATTTCTATAGTCTTTGGTTTAATGAAAATTGCAATAAGAAATGAAAATCGAGCACTAGTTATTAATTCAGTTTAAGTCAAAGATCAGAGTTCAAGTAGACTACAACAGTAGCACTTGAATCGTCATACTATTACAGAACAGTTAGTTAACTAAAAATAGCCGCGCCCTAACCTTCCTCTTAAATCACTCTATCTACTAAAAAATCGCATTAAAATCGATTGCATTATTTTAAATTTTAAAGAAACTTAGGAAGTGACTGAAAAAAGCGACTTTGTTTTATACTATGCAATGATGACACTATGTTTAAAGGTCTCTGCCCACTACACAGTATCATACTATGACCGTGCTATGAACGTGTCAGACAAAAAATATTCTCTGTATTAAAAAGTATGAGAGCATGCCCGTTCCGTTACCGACCAGCACCGTCGCGTGCCATGCACGGATCGGCAAGTATTGTCGATACATACGACTTGGATACGCTCTAGTGTGGCTGATACGTTCATAGCACGGCCATGGTATGATACGTGGTAGTGGGTAGACACCATTATATTTATAAACACGTCAAATCATTGAATCTAATAGGGTTGCTTATAATTCAATATTTGATGGTTAGGTATTTTCGCAATAATACTGTAAAATTGTAAGCTGTGTCTGTCTGTCACGTAAGGTCTTTATCTCATTAATGGGACTTATTTCTATGGAATTTGCTACATAGATAGACTAGAACTTGATATAGAACCTAGATGTACAACGCGAAAATAATAGTCCCAGGAATGAAAATGGCAGATGAAAGGTTGTATGAAAAAGTCGCGCATTTAACATTGTACCTACATTCATTATAGATTATACATATGTCATAATATACCATATATCTATACTAATATTATAAAGAGGTAAAGTTTGTGTGTTTGTTAAATTGTAAGGGGTAATCTCGGGATCTACTGAACCGATTTTAAAAATTCTTTCACCAATAGAATGCCACATTATTGCTGAGTGTCATAG
>DWAJ01002086.1:0-19020 GCA_018238005.1 Eurema mandarina | reverse complement strand
CTGTATCTGGTACACAATTTCATCATTATTATTATTAAGTGAAATTCTTCCTTTATTTGTCTAGCAATGTTCATATATATTTAAAATAAAAATATTCAAAAAGTATGGGCGTGATATTTAATATGGGGCCGTCCATAAATTACGTGAGGTGTTTTTTTAATTTTCTGCCCCTCCCTCCCCCCCTGGTGAGATATCGTGAGATTTTATTCAACCCCCTCCCCCATCCCCGAATCTCACGTGAGATTTGTCAAAATGTGAGTTTTTTACGTAAACGCGTTGAATTGTTATTGTAAAAAGAAAAAACAAATTTTCATCGTGCTTTTATTTACGACTAGTCACGACGATTACGCTTAAGATTAAATCTTAAGCATGTACGATCTGGATTAAATAGACCAAAATAGTATATTTGTTTTATGTTTCAATCAGAAAAAAAATTGCGTGATATTTGCCGAGACCCCCCCTCTATCCAACGTAAGATTAGATGAGATTAGACTCGACCCCCTCCCCCCCTTAAACACCTCACGTAATTTATGGACGCCCCCTATCGGACGAATTTGTCGAACTTCTAGTTTGATTACAATATTATCATAAATTGATGAAGCTAAGCAACATAAGATTGGTACGATTTCCTTTTTTTATATTACCTTAAAATCAAAGTGTATCGAAAGCAATCGAACGTGTATTTAACTACTATCTATTGAGTTGCATATGAAAGCACTAAGGATTTAATGTGATATTTAAAACGATTATGTACCATTGGTTCAAAATGCAGTTTCTGAAGAGAAGAAAATCAGGCTCATTTATCTTCTAGAGGGTATCAATGTATAATAAGAATAACTATAGTTTTCATTAAAGGGCTTTCTACGAGTGCTAAGTAACGACGGGCTGTACTTTTCATGTTCATTTCCTTAGGAACCATTCAAAAGCAATAATAGGTCTTGCAAATTTAAAATCCAATAAGTCTTCAAATCTCACCCAATATATCAAGGCGTATGGTATGCGACTCGCTGTGCGTCTCGTTGCTGAGGCGGCAGGTGTAGTTCCCGGAGTCGGTGCGGGCCGCGTGCCGGGTGTACAACGTCTGGTTAGCTGCCTCCGGGTATAGGATGAGGTTCGACACCCCGGCCGACCAGGGGTATGCTACACCGTCCTTAAACCTATAACAAACCGATTTTTCTGGTTAAAAGGGGTTTCACAAAAAGTTTCACCCAGTCTCCCAATTAGTACATACTGTTCAGGAGCCTGTTAAATTATCCAATTTTTTTAAGTTTAAATACGTCTTCTTAATTTAACTGTAACTATGAAAATATAGAATTTACAAATAAAACCAGCCTTGTATTTATAAATAAATTTAAATGAATATATCAATATTTAAATAGCCGTAGGTATACAAATATAGAAGCAACGAACGAGTAAATCAATTTTATTTCGTTTCGCACCCACAATTTAAAAATGTTATGAATATTATATATTATGTTATGCGAAATATCTCTTTTACGTGAGCATTTCTGTGAAATTTACTGTGCATATACTTATATAACATTGAAGAGGATGTGTCTGACGATCTAAATACCTGTAAGCTTGAAAACGTATTACAGCACCACGCAGGGTTGCGGGCGACAGCAAATTTTGCACAAGGTAAATTCCAAATTCGAAGCTTCACCTACAAAACATATTTCGACACAATTGCAGTTGGGTCGCCTGCGAATCGACACGATTGCCAATAACGCTCGTCCACTCACAATCCCAATTTTCTCATTTTGCAAACATGGAAGTTACTACTAGAAACGACTAGAAACCTTTTTTAAATCCAACTTCATTAGCGACTGTAATAATGAACTAGCTCGATAGGAAAAATAAAATGATTAGTTCGAAATGAGATCTGTAATACTATTGAAGTAACGTTGATTTGATCGAATTAAATCTATTTACGGCGCTTTACAAAAGCAAAATACGATCCTTGCGATGCGGTCATCATTACAAATGTCTTGTAATGTGCCTATTCACATATATAGTTACACACTCATGCTGCGAGGTAGCACGCCTTTATACACGTGTTTTTATAATATCAGGGAGATTGCAATTTGTGATACGATCAATTCCACACATGTATTACAGGAAACAATTCGCAGTAAAGGCTAATGGAGCTCCGATCCGCTGCGAACATCGGGCCGCGGGGATTTGCGCCGTAATGCAGCTGTGGATAACATGACATCTATTCCGCGAACAGGATCACGTTATTAAACCGCTGCTAACGAGGAAACCGTGCCTACCACGGGAACCGGTGACATCTGCGCTGCATCTCATTCTTCCCGACGGTACCTACGCGCATCTAAGAAACGCTAACCAAATATTTATATTCCCATAATTCGGCGCGAACGGCCCCAGCTGTAAATCGTTCAGGGAAAAGCTCTTTCGCAAACAAAACGAGGCAACAATTCTTGCGAGTAGTAAAGTTCCGCGGGAGCCGTTTTTGATCGTTTAAAAGTAAAACAAACATTTCAGCAATGTTTCATCGCAAGGCCGCGCGAGGATAGCTTCTTGGAATTTTAGAACGCGAATGAACATCCACTAGCCAGCCGCTAGCTACATACTACATACATTAGCAACGCGTTAATAGGATTAACAATTTCTTTGAAACACAAGCTCACTCTGCGAAGCTGCCCTTTGCAAGTATATACTTTTATAAATTTGAAAATGTTTCTCATCCGACAATGAATATTTTGTTGTACCTACGACGGAACGCCATCTTTTAATAAAACAAAAGATAAATCTTTTTATGTCTTTTACTTTTCTAACATAATGTGCATTCTATTTCCAGGCTTATATTTATTCTATTTGTATAAAAGAAAAAGCTTTATGAAAGAGAGATTTAATCTGACCGGATAATAATGTAGGAAAAATGTGTTGATATTTTTCCGAACATAACGGATACATCGCACGTTTCTTGGGAAAAAATTAAAAGTAGATACAAACAATATTTGTACTGCTGACTCATTCGTCACGTCACGTGGATGTTACGATGTTAAATCGTATTTATGCACTTAACATTAAATCATATGACGAAACTACTATAAGCAAAGAAAATTATTATTAAAGGTATAAGTAGGTACATAAGGCCTTATTATTGCCGAGGATAAGTACGAGGATGGTTTTAAGCAAAAAAATGGTAGGTATAGACTACATGGTATAAGGTTTCGGGTATGGTAGTTACGCGCGTACGAAGTCGCGTTGGGCAGCTAGTAAATAAATAAGTAAATAGTATAAAAGGCAAATTTAATTAAATTTGCACATATTTTGAGGATCGATGGCACCTAGAGTATCTAAGAATTGTGTTTCAGGCGCCAACGTCCCTTTAACATGTTTCATAAATGTAGTGGACCATATAATACATATATTTGAGTGTGTTTAGGTGTGTGTTGTAGGAGTTGACTAAACAACGATAAAAATTGTATCAAAATCCGGTGCCTGGATAAATAGGTTACAGGAAAATTTAGAATCAATATTCATTTCAAAAATATATATTTCATCAGCTTATGCATAGATTACTCGGGCCGTTGTTGACAATAATTAAATTTAACGGTAGAATTCAATATAGAACGGTCGCATTTTATATTATATGTACATTTAAAAAATCAGTATATAATTACTTTGACTTGCGAGGACAAATCTCGTTCGGGTACCTACATGTCGAATAAAAAGCGAATTCCGAGTTACAAATTACATACAGGATATACTTATAAGGCTGTATGTATAACGTATCCGTAAATAATAAAGACGAGGAAAAAAGCGCAGACAGAGTGCGGTGCCCTTTGTGGACTCCCGCCTCCGTTTTTGTTCCTCTGCAAATGTAACGTCTGCTTCAAAGGTACCACGCAATTATTATGATATTAACGTTTCTTCAAAACAATATCTCCGTTCTTATAGCATTCCCTGAAATGATTGCGCGTACATGAAGAACAGGACTTAAAGTAGAGATTATGAGTTCTTTATTTATTTGAACGTTAAAATCGAGTGATGATTAAGGGCCTGTAGTGAATCCTAAGATGAGGTCACCGCGGCGATGGCTGCACGCGAAATCATCCGAAATGCGAACCGGTCTTTGACCCGCATGTCGGCTACATGACCGGGGCCACAAATCATGCATCGCCTATATGAAGACAAAGGATACCTGTTTATTCATATACTGTTGGCAGTTTTTGCTCACCGACCGACATCTGAGCCCGCGCTCGTATAATGCACTCTGTGTAAAAGGAATAAAAACATTCTATCAACGGTTACCTCGGCTCTGATATCATTTTCAGTAATTAATTCGGTGTTTATTTTTTAGTATTCATTGGTCAATGTTTGTATTCATTCGACCACTAAAATGATTGATTTCAAATACTATTTCATATCTATAATATATATGTAACTCGTTCTTTTCAGACAGTAAGAACTTATCTCCCTATTCCAATTAATAATTTGAAATTCTTTATTAATATATTATATTAAATAATATATCTATTTCCAGCTATGTATAAGAAATTTCCGAACGTATTAATTACCTTTGGCTTGTATCTAATAGCTGGTATAACCCAGAGATATAGAAATACGAGCTTCTACTGATTACCTTTAATTATAATCGGTAAACGTTAAAATTACATCGAGTAATCTCTATACCCGGTTTTGTAGTACTTTCCTCTTCTATATTTACATTTATGATATTACAAATCGAAATAAGACCATATAAGTGTAATTAAATTGATTGAAACAAAATGATAAGCATTTATTGTTCCAATTGAAATGCAAAAACAATTAACAGTTAGTTATAATGATGCGATGGTTCTGTGAATAGAGAATATGCTACTGACTTCTGCGTAACCCGACAATCTTGAGCAGCCAAGCGTCAATTCCAAGTCCTGTAAAAAATGTACTGAGGCTCTCACTGCTTCTGCGAATTAGCTGTCACGCGGCGCACTTCCTTGTGTGCACAGTGCACACACATACATACAAACACACACAATCGAGTAATGACTCGAATTATCAACAAATTTTTTATTGACTATCGCATCGCTTTTAACCATATTTGTGCCATGGTGTTCCTTATTTCGAGTAACATTCTGTTGCTTCGAAGTAAAGTATAAAATCGTGTTTTACGCAATGCTACCTACATCATTATTTTGTAATACAATACGATTAAAAAGTGTTTCTCTATAAGAAATAATAGTTAAATAAAAGTAAATTTCATATTAAATCTACTATGAATATAAAATGAAATATATAAAAGCAAAATATATGGTGTATCGACGAGGAAACACAGACACACGATACAAAACGGTATCTTGAAGAAATTTGAAGAAATAGTCGGTAACCGTAAACTTCCTCGGCTCAATATACATATTGACATACCAGTTCGCATACCCAGTGTACCTTTCACACCCACTCACTATATACCTTCCTACAATAAGCTAATATTTATATATAACAGATCTGTAGCTACACCAAAGCAATCATTATATGGATCATACTAACGTCACACAAAGACAACATCCATCGTTTATAAGGTCATTTTCGTAATATGCGAAGGTGTAGGCGTGCCCGTTGTACAAGCATATCGCCAATAACGGATAATTGAGGGCGCGCTTGGCTATAATTACAGAGTATCAAGATGATATGCTAGATATATCTCCCCATCGTTAGGTTTATCTATCCCACCCACGCGAGTGCAATTCGCAACGTAGTACTTTGTACACGAAGCGTCCTAATGAAGGGAGCGTGTTGGAGTTCCACGAAGGAGTAATTAGGTCTAGTGGCCGCCAAATTGACAAGCAAGGAACTGGAACACTTCTTTGTTGGAATTCACGTGTCAACGATTCTCTGGAAGCGCAATTATGTGCAGCAGTCGCAGAGGACCCTCGCATTACGGGCTAATCACACGTCCCCGCGTCACGCACCGATGACAATAATGACGCCAACTGCAGCGCGCTCCTCGCATTCCTACGTACTATTGGAACACTCAAAACAACCATTATGCCTCCGACAATTATTTAATAAATATTTCAACATGTTGTGTAAGTAATTACAATGTCGCGTTTAATAAAAGTAAAAACTAGTTTTAATAATACATTGACATAAATATCTACATCATGAATGTTTATAAAAACTAACAGTTCGATTGCACAAACAAGACTATTACAGGTGCATTTTATTTATTTTATTTTCGATTGCTTCTAATTGTATGTTTGCATTCTCTAAGCTTACTTTGTATAATTAGGTTGAAGACTTCAGTACTACTGCGCTGTGAAGCTCGCAGTCAAGCTTCAAACTATTATGACAATTTCGTCGAATCAAATCTATGAAATTCAATACACCCCAGTGGTTCAATTCCGATTAATATGCTTTAATTTCGTTACGCCCGTATAGCACAAGTTTGAACAGGCACTCTATAAGTTATAACTGATATACCTACGTACTTGAATTAGGAAGATATGTAACGGCAAAATATTTGGGTACTCAAGCTATTTTACACATTACAAAACATGAGATTGATAATTGAATAGTTTGATATGATGATATTTTTAGTATAAGATTTGTTTTTATCACAGAATTATATTTTTTATACATGTCAAATAAACAATTGATTGAATTGAAATTAAAATGCAAGGCTCAAAGTTAATATGTAGTAAATACAAAAGCCTTACCTAACACAAATATAATGAGTAGCGATCATAACATTTTTGCACCGCACAAAGGGGTATTTATAAAACCATCACCGTAAACAAGTCTACTTCTACCAGTTACAATTACTTTTTTGTATCGTACCGAGAACTAATTGATTACATTGAAAAGACAATTTCGACATTAAAGGACCAGCTACAATTATTATAAACTTGCGTACGCCTTACAAATACGTCGGACACCTATTTGTCGTCGGGCACAAAGGCGGCGAAGCAATTACATGCGGGCTCAGAATGTCCAAGTACATGCAGGTATGCCAATTAATAACAGAGTTGCAGAAATAATATGCCTAGTGTACGGACAAGAACGATTCCCAAGTAACGAGTGTAGCAATTTCTTACAGTTACCTCGGCCGAGGGATGTGCAACGAGAATTGTGGAAACGCTAAAGCGAACCGCAAGAAAAAGTGCTCACTACATGCTCCGGCAAAAACACCATCGCGATACAGATGAACAGGCAAACAGGCAGGAGGCGAGCGAGAAACACCACATTCATGTGCGTCGCCGAACACCGAGATCGATTCGCTGTATGTGGTGTCCACATTATCTAGAGACTTCGATATCACTCGTATAGCGTCTATAATATTTTCCTTTGATATTCAAATTTCATTTACCTTCTAAGGATAGCTACAATCATTTTGGGATCGATTCAGTGTTAAAGTTTATTCTGATTCTATGAATCACACCGAAATGTCAAGATATTTTTTTAAACAAAGAGTGTGTCACGTTTTGACGAAATAATATCTAAAATTGTTTCCTTGGAAATCTTATCCATTTTGTTTACTCTAGTCGGCAATGAAATATTACTTTTATATTCTAATTGGAAGGACTATATGAAATTACGTGTTATGGTGTGGTTACGCCAGATTGCATAAGTCCGAGGAAGTACATTGAAGGCAACATTAAAAAACTGGGCAAAGGAAAAGAGTAGTTTACGATTGCGGGCTCGGTGTCCAGGGAATGTACTTGTGAGGAGCGTAATGACACGTCCCGGAACAGACAGGTGCTCGCACGGCTGCGTAAGGGCAAGGAATGCCGCGCCGGCCTGGGAACATGGAGCACGTCAGTTTGCGCGCGCTCCGACATCTGTATACCGACTATAAACTGCGATACTACACGATAACGGCTCCGTAAGTAATGTTCGAGCAATCACTTATACGTGCACATCGCAGCACAGCGCTATTATACAGATGTATTAATGTTTGAAAACATCCACCTATACACAGTTATTGCTTTTCTGTGTAGCAATTAATTAACATGCATATTTCAATGCTCCCGGTCATTCCAGCGAATAGCGGGAATATCGCTGCTACCGGTATAACAATGGCTTTGTATTTAAATGAAGATCGGAAACAGGAAGCAATTTCCAATCACATTTAGGTGATTGAAATCACATAGTGCAGGGAAGGTATTGTTCATGTAATTGTACCGTATATACATAGACGTACATATTTGACGCTGGAAACGATTGTCTGGGAATTTAGCAACAGCTTTACATACAAATTGGATATAAGTAGCGAGGGCAATAACTCATCTTATGTATCGAACAATAGCCGTTTAACATTCGGCAGTCGATCGCGGTTTCTCGGCAGTACGTGAAATTGCAAGTGCACAAGAATTTATTATTGCTTGCGATTGTGAGTCGAATGCTAAGCAGGAAGGTGACCGCGCCGGCGGCGTCGGGCAGGCGTGATCCGACGACTCTTCGATTATGCGAAATATTATGTATATCATTCTGCGAAGTGGCCGGAAAGAGCTGTTTCATTATGCGCGGCGGGTGCGTAAAATGATCGATTTCGCCTGACTGTATCTTCGATGGCGCCCCGTTTCCTAAAACACCGATGCCATCGTTCCTGGAGACAGACATCGGTTTGGCGTCATGCTTAGTTATTATACTTATTCTGTCATCATTATATGAAGATTATTTCATGGAAGACAAGTTAGTCGATATTGTTTGAAACAATAGTTAGTTAACTGCAGCCGAATGAGTGTATAGAGTGGGTTAAAACACGGTGGCCACCGCAGTGGATAGACAGACGCGCGTCCACGGCGACAGCATAATAAACTCGCGCTCACAGATCCACGTGCGATAAACGCCGCACCGCTTCACATACCAACCAAACATATCAATGACAAACTTACATTTAATGCGACCAATTATTTCTAATACATAATACTTTGGGAAAGTTTAGAGTATCTAAATCTTTAATTTCATTATCTATTTTTTTCTATTTATGATAAGCGTAGCAAATAGTGTAATTTACTGCTTCGAGACATTCTTGAATAACAAAATACTCGAATTTTATTATAATAATAGAGAGCTTAGCAGCGTTTTTTGCAGACTTAAAAAATTTTGATTCACTTAGTCTAATAGCACTGCACAAAGCAAACGTCTCTTAAGAGTACTAAAGGCTCCATTGTATTGCAACATCAAACGTTTGAAAAAAGAATAAAGGAAATCCGGCTACTGCTTTGTTTTTTGCAACCAGTCGCGAATTTTAACAGGAGTAATATATCTTTATTATCATAAGGCTCGCTAATAATTATTACCGACAAAAACGTGCTGCATGCCGATTCATGATAAACATCATATAATCAATTGTGATACCACAAAAATATTTTATGAACATTAAAGACAATTCTTGAAATACAGCTACATGCGTGATAGCGTGCGAATGCAGCCAGAGCCGTTCCTCTCGGAGACACGCAACGCTCAATCTTTTTCGAGCTAATCATACTCAACATCATCAAACAATTAGCCCTTTCAGTAGCGAATTTGCATCACACACATACATACCTAAAATTACGTCTGAATATACTCGATTCGGCTCGATAAACGTTTTTAAGAACTTTGCTTCATAAAGTGCGTAGGTACTTACAATAAAATTTCCCATTAATTGTTCTAGGCCTTTTTCATGACTATTGGAGAAAACCCAGATCCCAATGAAACATTTCCATCTCAACACAACACAATGACTATTGCTTTCTTAACATCGTTATGTGCTAGTTACCAGTTGCCACGCGGAGCAAGAGCCGGCGAGATCGCGCGCGGCCTTGAATTAGGATAATTCCCACGTATTGCAGACCGGCCGCGCCATTCAGATTCATTTAATGGACAATGACAGGCACAACAAAAAAATAAAGCTATGCAAATTGCCTGTACGACTGTCTCTCATGCAAGGCTTGAGATTATACAATTATGTTAATTGTATCGATCTCGTAATTAGCATAGTTAGGTCAAACACTGTTTACTAACAGCCGACTAAGCCGCTGTTGACATGAAATTCTCTTTATCTTCCGTTTAAACCATATTCTCTTGGTATTAAATAGATACCGTCGACTTCTAAGAGTCGTAACTAGGAGATAAAATAATCTTTAGGTACCTTCAAAAAAGGTCACACCAATTCAAGTAATATAACGTTTTAGTGTAGTCAATATACAGTTTTATAATTTTGAATGTATTAATATAGTAGTATATGAATAAATACCGCTTAATTTCAATGCAATGTAATGTGGTTAATAATAGTAGATTGCACAAAAATTTGCGAATTGAGTCAATAGTCAATAGTGACATCGTAATCAGTGGCGCGTCGAACAATGAGTCAATAATTAATCGACAGGCTTTTACTCTAATCAACGTGTAATAAAGTTTCTTAGTAACGTATCGATAGAGTGTATGACGCACGATAGTAAAACAGCTTACGTAAGAGAAAAATCCCATCTGTTAGGACAAGTTTGTAATATGTGCAGTCTGCATCCTCAACAATAATAATCCCGTTGAAGTTCTGAAGCCACTATAAGCAAACATAATATTGTAAACATATTCTAACTAATTTTATAAATGCGAAAGTGTGTGATGATGTATCGATCCTTATTATTGTTTCAGGCAAAAAGTAGGCACTAAATGAATTTAGCACGAATGAGATTAACACAAATAATATCTTTTAGCCCAAAATTGCCCTGAGAAAGGACAATATTATACATTCTCTATGAATATAGTTCAAATTACATTATTTTAATTTGTACTTTATGTAACTTAATCTTAGCAACATAAAAGATTAGTTCAATTTATTAAGTAAACAGAAAATATGTAAAACCCAATCTTTTACGAATTAATAATTTAAAGACTATGACAATCACTAAAAAAGAAAGCAACATTAAGCTTTTAATTGGTATAAAAAAAGTTAATTACGATTTACAACTTCCACACATTACCCCCTACATCACAATCACCCAAACTTCACCTCTTTAAAAAATCAATAAAGATGTAGAAAAATAGAGTAGTATCGAGTTGTGTCTACTCATTGACAACTCAGCGGAGGTCTCGAGCGAAGTTCAATATTTGTTTAAGACGGGGTTGCGAGACGTCGGTCGAATGTTAATTTTCACGATGAAGCCATTTGTGGGACGTGACGCGGCGAGCTAACGACTTGCGCTACAATTCTGGAAACACATACGAACTGCAATGCCCATTGTGTCGACAATATTTATATCAAACAATTTGCGTTTCAAGCTAAAATTATGTCTCGCCGATAGGGCTTATTGTTCAATACTTGATTGTTGGTATATTTTTAAACGCCAGCTTTAATGTGGTTTTCTTTTGAATCTAAACGGCTTCGCTTTATTAACATTAATTTTAGAACGACTGCTTTGAATCTATATATCTGTATATACACTTGCATTTTTTATTAATTTATCTAGTAATGACGTCATAATACGTCCTTATAGCAAGCCCCTTAACATGTCGATCTCAGATATATGAGATCAAAATATAATATACATGAGTATCCGAGGCCCATTCATGCAGTCCCATTCCGCCGCCGTAGTGTCGTTTTACATGTCACATTCCGCGCAGAGGTGGTCCGCGATAGCAGATGCTTTACGCTTAAGGCTTTCATGTATCACTGATACCCTATTAGTGCAATCAAATTTATCTTACGACGACAATTTATATATATCGACTTTATGTTGCTAATATATATTTTTTGTACAGTTTGCAATGATTAGTTTTCATTTTAAATATACATATATATTTTAACAAACGCCCTATGTTTATTATAACCTTAGTACTTTAAAAATTAGAAAATATTTTCAAGCAAAAGCTTTACTAATATTTAATCACGTTTTAAATAAGAACCTTCAATTGCTGGTAACTCTATCTAACCGGCCTTTTAAGAAGATTCTGTAAACGTGTACTGAATTTCAATTCCTGAAACAGCAAAATCAATCAAAATTATTAAAAACCTTATGAGGTGTAAAGCGATGTATCTAAAAGCCCAGCATCAAATTTCACCGCTTCAATTTGTAATCGATTCCCTTTGATCGCAGTAATTGCTCGCATCTACCAATACATTCGAGTATACCGCTGGAATAATTAGTTGAATCTGCTGATAGCATTGTGACGGGCACAACATTTAACATATAATACAGATGTATATCATTTAATTGAACTGTTTATACTTCATGAGAATTGTTTCATTAGATACATAATATAAACTGTATGGACACAAAAATGCAAATTCAAACTGTCTTAGAGTTCAAGTAGTGTTAAATGCTTATTGATGACTCCTAAATATTTCGTTCTTAGAAAATGGAACAAAGCTTATTGTGCAAATCAGGTCGGGTTACATGTTTTTATATACGATTCACGTCATTGATTATAAATAGACACGCGATGAAATTTAGAAGACATTTTAATATATAGAAACACATGTATATGTAAATCGAAAAGTAGTACCTTCTTCTGATCCAAAATAAAAATAAAAATCATAAGCGCGATTCAGAAATCGGTACATGAGTAGAGGTCGCGGTACAAGTAAACCTTACATACGTTAAAAGTCAAAGTCAAGTCGTTGTTAAGTCTTGGTCTTCATCTTGACCAAACATTGACATGGCACCCTCATATTAATTATATAAGCAAAAGATTCTTTGCTGCAGCGGCAGGGCTACGGAGATTACGTAACATTTTGCCAATTTCTACCAAAATTATGTTAGCTCAATCCTTATTGCTTCCTATTTTAGACTATGCTGATGTTTGTTTTTCCAATATTTCGCAAGACCAGCTGACTATACTATGCCACACGGTTCATTTTTGCAAATTTTTTTTCAAAGTACATTATATCAAAAGTTCAAGTTTTTATCGGAAATTCATATTAAAAGCTCCATTTTCTTGGACTAAAAGTAAGCTACAAAACGTTTGAAATATGTGGATGAGTGCTCTGGATTTATTCCGGACGCCAGCTACAGGGAAGTATGCAAAGCTCCCGTATAATATCATTCGAGTCTGTATTACATACAGATGTATAAGAATGTTTAATAAAACTGGCTCGGAATTTCAATCGCTGCATAGTCCGTCTTAGAACTGGAAATAATGGTATAATCATGTGGGATTACCCTTTCCATTTGATTTTCCTCAATAAATTAAGTATGCTGACGATGAATGTACAGTATAGGCCCCAATTACCACACCACATCACGAAACAACAGAAGCCCAATTTCGATAGAGAATAATTAGTAAACTGCTAATGAGATGTGATGTAACAAATAATATTGGTGAATTACTGCTAATTAATGCTTGATCAACCGTATATATCATTTATCTACATTATAATGTAATCAAATGCAAATTATATGAATAATTCATATTATATGTGGTAGAATTTGTAATGAGGTCACTTACAAACTGTAATTTCATATTTCAACGCTTTCGGATCTTCAATACTGGGGTAAAAGCTAACCAAGTCTTTTCTCAAGCTCTAGACACATTTTTTACTAAAATTTGTCCAAATGATTTCAGTGTTTTAGGCATCAAAGTGTAATAGAAAAATAGACCGACCAATATACAGACAGAAAAAGTCGGGAATGTAATGTTTTTGTAGTATTTATATAAGAATTTAGATCATAATAAATTAATGCAAAACAAATAATTATGTCGGAATAAAAATATGTAATAGGTATGCAATTATCTGATGCATACTTTATTTACTTCGCAGACAAAAGCAAATTGCTCGAGAAACAATGGAGAAATGAAAGCTAACTAAGAAACTTTTACGCAAATACACTGTAATCTCTCGCATTAAAAATAAACAACAGGAACTATAAACAGCTACATTATCCCAATTACTACTTTGTCAAGTTTGTAAACTTGAATAATTCGAAAAGCAATTTTAATTGGATCTATTCTACTCGAGTGGAATTTTATTGTAACTATGAAGAGCTCCACAGACGACCAATCTTTTGTCCCATACCTACAAAACTTAGAAATGTGAGCAAAAAATAAACGCCGTGGTATTGTGTAGTGAATACAAATAAAAGAGTGAGCCATCGAAGATCATACGTCCGATAAATAAAACAGACTATTGTGAAAGCTGCAACTGTGGACCTCAAATGTGTTATCAATTTTGAAAAGTAACTATGTAGGTACCTGCTATATTTACGTTGTGCATTGTTCGTGTATTTCTGTCCGAGTTTTTATTCGCGTATTTAATCCGTTTTCACTATTTGCAAATGAACGGTCAAAGCGCTCGTTTCAAAAGCAAAAATAATGAATGGATATGTCCAGAGATATCAAATATCTGCTGCACGCTGATAAGACAATCAACAAATTTGTAAAACAAAACATGTCTACCTGTTGGGCGGTCACTTGTAAAGACTAAAGACTGAAGTAATCGGTTCAACAAATCGAGTCGCTTTAACATGTCAAGACAAGATTTCAACTTTTTTTGTTGGGACACGGTTGGACGCCTATAGATGTTTTGTGTATTTTATGGCCTCTTCATTAAACTTTTGGATATGAAACGACTTTTGTGAACACCTTTATTAACACATTAACGTTTGCCGAGTATGACATCTCTTTAGTTTTGCATAAGAGTTACTAGGAATTTATTACTTTCATTTTTATTAATGAACCGCTGCTTTGAATCGTATATATTGTGTGTTTTCAAGTGGTTGAACTATTCATTTTGATTAGGTTTTTAAAAAGTATGCGATTCTTCGTCATCGTACATACTTTTTTTTATAGAGCAAATTTAAAACAACAGTAGGTTAATCTATTTAGCTACTAGCAATTTTGTTTATAAACATCTGCCCTATCTATTGTTCGACCGTTGACCATTTACCGATGCGAATCAGATCGTCATAATAAAACATGATACATCGGCCCTTCAAAACTGACAAGCGACGTTTTGTAGAAAGAAAAGGACGGACGAAATTCCCATGGAGCTTGCAGGTCGATTGAGGTTGCGGCGTGCGCGGGCGATGCAGCCGGCGAGCGGAGTGTGGAGGGAAGAAACCAGCGGTCCGCAACAAAGCGCCTTCCAGGAAACGTCACAATACAGGTTTGCGACGTGCGATACCTTCGCAGCCAGGTAATCAGGCCCTTTTGTCAACCGAACCGTACAACGGTACACTTAACGAGTTTGACTTTATTGCAAATTCGCCATACATTTCCCGAACTATCTATCCATATAGATACACTAGATAGCGCCGGACACCGGTTTACTAGGAATAATAACAATTACAGATACGACCGTTGATAAGTGTGATGTTGTATTAATGTATGAATTTAAGTATTGAATAAACACACATGAAGAGATTGTACGATAAGGCACGGATGATGGAAGATAAACGTCTATATAAATAATAGCGAACTATGATGCCTGATTTCATATTGCCATAAGCAGAGAAAGTTAACTATTACAAGGAAAATTTACATAATTATATAAATTATCTGGACATCTGAATATCCTTTACAAGAACTATGACGAAATTATAAAAAAAACGTTCAGTAAATATCTAGCTGGGATTTAGGTCTTTCCATGTGCCTTTTGTTCCCCGATTCCAGTATTAAGCCGAAACATTTTTATCACCGTTAATGTTGAAAATATCTTTGTAGATATGATCTCAGGAGCATCTCATAGTCGAGTAGTTGGCATTAAAACTGGTGTTCTTCGAAGAATACGTGTATTAGTTGGCCCCGCGCCTGTTGTGTCTTCAGCCGTGTCATATCTGTTCCTAGTTCCGACTAGTGGGTGTATAGAGAGCAACTATAGTAGCTTTGTAAACACAGTTTCCTTGGCTTTACAGTTTCATTGGGTGGACTTCAAATACTTGCTGCTTTTAGCAGAATTCGTAGATAAATAGATATAGACTAGAACTACACTTCCTAGCCTTCCTTTACCTTTTTTTTTGTTTAGTGTATAAGTCCTGGTTGCCTGATAGGAATTACTCATTTCTTGTTATCTGTACTTTTAGTTAGTTGTAAATTTATTTGTATATGTTATAAAGATAAATTAATTAATATTTTATAATGATTTGTCCAGATTACCTTATCTAGAGCCGCGGTGGTATTAAAGATTGAAAAGTGATGACGCGAAAGATATTTGTGTGAAACTCATTCTGAAATTAATTTTCGCACGCAATATTATCTTTTTATTTAGCTATAGATATATACTTTATAAAACTTGTAGTGCTCAGGACAGTGATTAATTTGAAATGTTACCAACTTTTTTAATGTAAAAAAGTTGACCAATTGATTAAGACCACCTTTTTAAAATAAAAATAAAAATTGCGAGTGCATAGTCTTTTATACAATACAAAAGAAATAATCAAGGCATATATGGTTTTGTTATCTTACTCGCTAAGGCACTCTGATTATAACAATGCAAGTTCATAGCAACATTTTGTAACGTGTTCAACAGCTACCTATTTGCATGTTCCGAATTTAATTAATTAAAACTTACAAGTGATACCGAGAACCGCAAAAGCATCCGTTCATTAATTTTGGTGTTTATCGCGAGTTCTCAGACTAATAACGCCCACGCCGTTATAAAATGTCAACAATAATACTATTTAGTGACTATTATTGACCTTTAGCTTCGGTTAGATACATTTTGTAAGCTGGTAGAGACATGCCGTTAAGCTGAATTAGCCCGCTAGGCCAGATTAATTCCATCCTCTCACAGAACCGCCGTGAAGTAGTGGCATCTCTACAGAGATGTCATCGTGATTCGTTTCGGGAAAACACGACACATGTTTCCCCTCCCGCCCTACTTTATCCTTTCCTTTATTCCTTCTTATCTTAAATCCTTCCTTTTTTCCTCATATTAAAGGCTGGTAAGGCACAGCTTTGTGAGTTTTCAGGGATGGAGGTAGTCGAGCCAGCATACAAACTTTCTGCTTAATTGCCCACCACCACATAAAATAGGCATTTTGAATAAATACGAAATGTTACTAAATATTCCGAGCATTCTGTAAATATACATAATTTTAAATGTTTACACGACTCTCAGTGAGTCACTCGGTTTCTGCGTACCAACCGTTGTCTTTATCGATAAAATTGAAGGGAATTAAGCTGTGTGAGCTATAAAATTTTATTGTTATAACATGTTTCGATTTCACTTCTATACAGTAGGTACATATGCAAAATAAAAAAAAAACAATTCTCATTAATAGTACCTTAGTAACTGGTTTAATACTCGATATATTAGTAAGTGGGCGGGATTACCCTGATCGCTGAGCGTCTTTGTTTAACAAAGCAATTAAGTATATACAATTGTAAGTAAAACTTTTATTCAAATCACTAACAGCGTTTTCCAATAACAGAGCATAGTGCGACATTTCGATCAACTTCAAGTTAAAGAAAAACATTTGTTACATTTCTGACTCTGCACATGTAATTGCAAAAGTGAAAGCATTACTTAGTACTTCTGAAAGTCCTCGATATATGAATAAAGAATAATGAAGTTGAAACATTAAGCGTTAAGCATCACGCCGCATAAAGCGCTCTAGTGCTATAAGTAGAAAACCCTGTAAGTCTTTAGTAACACATCGAAAAGCAGCGCTCGCGAGTGGATAGTCGCACCGATTTATTTATTTTGCGATTCGCTAAAAAAAGATACAATGGATAACGAGACGTTTCGCTAAGTTCTCGGAAACTGTGCCGGTAAATAAGCCACGTGCGCAGGCAAGTCATTATTACTTCGAATTGTGACGTGCGTACACTCGGTAGCAGTACTGCGCGGCGTACGCGGTACGTCGTACCCCACGCGGCGACTATATTTGCACACCGTATCATTAGAAAAACTCCCCGTGTCAACAATTCCGACAAGCACCTACTACGACTGTCACTAACACACCGAATTTAGCATAGCATTAAAATAATCTAAAGGTATTTTTGATATGAACTAGTTGAATTTCCTTAATATTTTCCACTCATAACTCGTAACATAGCAAAGCAGTACGTACAGCTATTATTTTCAAATTAGAAGATATATAACTACTCGACATTTTTACATAAATTAAGATAGATAAATAAAACAGATTACTAACTAATTATTTTATGATTGTTCTAATCACGCATAAAAAAATTATTGTTTTATCGGCCTAAGACTTAGCTTAATAACACGGCTCCGTTCCGGTTAACCATTTTACGTGCAAATCTAGTTGAGTTAGCTAACAAACAGCTTTTTAACTTTTAGTTCATTTACAACAGAACTAGCGAACGAGAAATGTATTTCATTGTCTCAATGAAAGCATATCCTTAATAATAAAGCGCATTACTGTTCGCGAGGAAGGTGCCCATTTGGGAAGATTAATTGGTGCATTTAATAACAATACCTACACGACCTGTAGTCATAAACACTTGATACACAAGTAATGTATCAGTTCTTAGAAGTTTATAAAATGCTTTGCAATTTCGCAAGTCAATACAAGTGGATAATGACATAATCCAATGGTCGGCCTAGAGCTTCATATCAGCGATGTGAGTCACGCAACTGAATTTAATACTATTGCTATTATGGCCGATGAGATATTCATATTATCTTTAAATCCTTTTCGGTTAATGATGTAATAGCGATAAAATAATATACGGGTTATTCCTGTTTAAAGTGATTGTGCAATCAATCAATCACGCCCTAGGTGCAATAATTATATGTACACCTAAGTTCTTAGAAGAGATAGCTTATCTTAAAAATACATATATACACTAACACAAAATCGTGCCGTTCAATCATTATACAAAACATTCGTATACATTAGGATCCTTACTCCTAGTCCAAGAAAATAGAGCTTTAAATCGGAATTTCAGATAAAAGCTTGAATTTTTGATATAATGTACTTTGCAAGATCCGTAATCGACTAGTGAAATTCTTTTTTAAATCCATCCAAGAGAACTTATCAAAATGTAAACCGAATTCGTAGCAAGTTAACTCAATTTTCTTTAAATCTGTTAAATTCTAACTTCGATATTATATGCTTGACGGAAACCAACTTAAATATGAGTGTTTTCGATGGCGAAGTT
>DWAJ01002085.1:0-19023 GCA_018238005.1 Eurema mandarina | reverse complement strand
CCATACATAATGTATGCGATGACTACAATTTTAAGCCAATAAATAACGCCAGCTTAATACAGACGAAAATATGGAGACACATTTATTATACATCCAGGCTTAATGGCGGCCACGGGGCTACGGAAATATATAGAGATGTTATTTCTAATTTATTTTAAATTACATATTTTTCTTCATAAACAAAAGCCCCAGCTTTTATCCAAATTTATTTGCATTTATTTGTAACAAAGAGCGTGAATTATATTAAAAACAACTACCATTACTATGTATATATATAAATTTCTGTGATATTTTAAAAGTAAGTTATTTTTATGTTGTATCTATATAAAATATAGGTAATTAAGAAATTAGAACAGGTAGTATTGGTAAATGGTGAAATTTCTTTTAAAACGTTCAAGGTTTTATTTATCTGGTTTACATTTTCACTAACGTTATTTTAATAACAAAGAAACCTTTCAGAACTTTTATAAATAAATGAAAAATTTGCATACTGAGGTTTTATTCTCTTATAATAATTCCATAAAATTTTAGACGGTCCTTTCCCTCTAATATTATCACCCCAGCCAAGGCTTGTTTGTGAAATAATGGATTCATTCCATATTCATTTACATCCTTAATAAGATTGGTGTGTCTGTCGCCAAATTATCCTGTCAAATATAATAACTATCCACTTCTCGTCTATTTGCTTTATAATGTGAGTGAGAAGGATGGCTGGATGTTTATCGTTTCTCGCGTAAGTGACGTGATCTAATTTGAATTTTCGCCTTTCTGATTTCGTTATGTCAAAGTCACGAAATTAGCTTTAAGCTGCTTTGGATGTCGTAATAAGGGATCTAAAAATATCGATACTTTTAGTTTAGTTACACTTATTATTTATACTAATATTATAAAAAAGTAAAGTTTGTGTGTTTGTTAAATTGTAAGGGGTAATCTCGGGATCTACTGAACCGATTTTCAAAATTATTTCACCAATAGAAAGCCACATTATTGGCGAGTGTCATAAGCTATATAAAATAAGGATTGTGAACATTATGCCCAACGAAGTGGGCACGGTTCAGCTAGTTTAATATTATTACTATAAAATTATTTCTTATACATAATTTGGCTTCGAAAAATAATACATTCTGACATTTTAATAAGAGATAATTTCCTTTTACCTGATAAACATACGGACGCCAAAACTCGAAAGTATTCCGTTTTGATCTTTTAGATACGAAAACCTAATATTAATTGAAAATACCATAAAGAAAAACATAAGTTCCTACTATGTTAGCTTTGCACCTTGCTCATTATAATTTCATTTACTTTTGCAGTAAATATTGTTGTGAATTGCACGGGAACTGTACTAGACATTACGGATTTTATATGTACAATGCTTATAAAGTATAATATCAATAGACAGGACAAGAAACACATATTATTTATAATGTTTTCGGGAGCTCCCAATATAATATTATATGGCTTATGTACTCCTGTTTAAACGATATAAGTAATTTAAATAATCAATATCTATGCGCATAGCGATTCAATCAGCGAGCGAAATTTAATAAAATAAATTTAAATGAAACTTCAATTACAATCAAAACTATTGAGCAGTAATTGAATCATCGACAAATCGAATTACCGTGAACCCCTCCAAATATTATAAGTGACAGATGCGCAAATAAGTTAACTCAATAACATTTGTGTTATAAATGAAATGCCAAATGCATAAAAAACTTGATATAAATTACCCTAATGTTGTAATTGATTTAGCCAATCAAAAGGCTAATAAAGTGCTATTTTTGTTAATAGTTAAGTGCTAATAATTATTGTTATAATATATACAACGTTATGAATTAAATAACTGTTAAAAGTTGAAATGAGCTTGTGTAAAAGTTAACATGACGCTATATCGCTGAATGAAATGACTTTATTTATTTAGTTTTAGACACCCCGAAATTAATATAATTTTATTTAACTAAGGAAAGACATACAATAAAACACCTAATACAAGCAATATGTTTGTAATAATACTATAAATTGTTACAAACGCACTAGTTATGAACTAGTTATGAACGTAAATAAAAAACCTACACTATAAATAACAAAATCTCTATACCAAACTACTCTGTAATCCTACTCACTACTCTAACTTTTCCTTTCCTTTCACTTATCGTAAAATACCGCATAAATCGTCGAAACGAACAATAAGTCAATTAAAACCGGCATGAATCATACAAAGTTGCAAAATACGTACCATTTAACGGGAGTTAGTGCAAACGCTAGATTTGTGTCAGTCGTAAATAATGATAATAGCCGAAATAAAAACACGCGCCAGTTAGAAGTGTTGCTATAAATCGGGATTTATAGCGAACGTCCGACTTCGAGGGCGAAATTAAATGCTTCTTTAATGATAGCCGCATTGTGAGTTATCAAAATTTTAATATTGCAACATTATCGTGTAAATAAAAAGTCTTATTAATCGTAAAAGTGGTCGTATTTTAAACGATTTATTGCACTTATATTATTCACTAATGTAAAAAATAATCCGACTGGGTCAAATAAGTTAGACCTCCACAAAACTTTTTAAAATAAAGTAAGTAATATTTCTTTAGCTAGAACTTTTATTCTGATACACCTGTAGGCTCAGTTTTTTAGGCGTAGCTTATCAAGGCTAATTAAGATTAGAGTTTTCAATTATTTTTTTATGAATCTATTTAAAACTTTTTAAATACGGTACCTACTTGGTACGTAGGTTAAAATATTCAAATACCCATATCTTATTAATATTTAAACGTAATTATTTAAAATCGACGGCTACGTTGATAAGAAATGACTGGTATTGTTTCTAAACTGACAATGTACATACCTATAATTTATAATTTTCTTCATTTAAATTCTATTGTATAAGATCAAAAAAAGTCCATTTTCATTAAATTTTAGTTCTTCAAAATTTTGTGAAGTGAAGTGTTTTGTGTCTTTAATAAACACGTCTACGTTTCGAAAATAAACTAAGCTTGTAGTGTAAAAGTCGCACAAAATCGAAAGAACTAGCCACGAATATCTATTCCCCTGTTCCCAACAATTTCGCGGCATGAAATATGAAATTGTGGGGCGAGGTGATGGATGGAAGCACCAAATTGCCTCCCGCATGTTAATGAATCGTTTGTAATGAAAAATGATTGCGCCGGACCGGGTCTTGTGTGTGTAGCGTTACCGTGTGAGGCGATGATTTATCTTTTTATTATTATAATTATTATTTTATTTTGTTATTTGTCAAAAGCTTTAGAAATCACCACTTTGTTCTAAATGGTTCTTTTATTTGATTGCTTGAGCTGTTTTGAATTACAACCAGTTTTGTCCTCATTAAGCATAAAAGCAAATTTGTTCATTTTAGAACCTAGAGAAGCAAGCTCCACCGTCGACCATAAAGTTGGATTACCCGAGTGTAAAGAATATTTTGCGAAAGGGTTTTTAATTTTATGTATACATTTAAACGACGTCCTTCTACGTGATGTCCCGACTAAATCTTCTGCAGGTATTCAATCCAAATTTACTCTTCATAAAATTTCTATACATACATTATATGTTATATAACTAATAGTAATGCTCATCACAAAGACCCTTACTGTGAGTTACAAATTTCGATTGCCGCGGTTCCAAGTGGCTAGGGTGGACATATCAATACACGAGTGTCAATTATTTTAGCATAGCTCGTACGTCTATGAACTGTTCGTGCGTCTGGCTTCAGGGACCCTAGTTTGTTTAGCCATTGTTCTAGATTAACAAGCTTCGACTACACAATACGTTTTTTAACTAGCTACATTTATTTCTTTTTAATTTTATTTACCGTCAAGCATCTTCTGATGGAAAGCGTTACTGTCACCAATTGACATTTAGACGAGGTTGGAAAATGCGTTGTCATAGTTGGCTTTTAAACTGAGATCGTGGGAAGAACAAATAAATATTTATCTTAGTAAAGAAATGAAACCCATGTGAGACATTATTTGTCATTAAATTGAATGTTTAAATAATATTGATGAAATAAGAGGATCTCTTTGTATAAATAGTTTTGTTATATGTATAATTGAAATTTGGTATCCATCACCACGATTATCACGCTTCACCTTCTACAGGGCTAACAATTTTTTAACTTTAAAATTATTAGCGTGACCCTAAGTAAGATTAAAATTATTACGACTTTACTACCTAGCAAGTGTAAATTATACCATCGTTACTTCTTATACTAAAGATTTTAAAATTTGACTGGTTATCAGGATTATTTAACAAGGGACAAAGACAAAAGCTACGTAAGCTAAGCATAGCAATTGATAACAAGTATTTTTCAAAGCAACGGTTGTTACAATCCAACGCTTATCGTATTTGCAAATAGATGATGCAGAGGCATGATTTGTGTGGCGAGCCAATTTAATGGTGCCATACATCTTGCTCTGAGAGGGCTGCAACTTTTCACACCACCTCCCTAGAGCAAACGCTAGGGTGACGACATACATTTCTAGTTTTAAATAATGGTCTATACGTTACAATATATGGATGCTTCGGGATGCTGTTTAGTTGGTCGGGATGCTAGTTAGTTATTGTAAACGTGAAATAATAACTCCATCTGATCTATAAATAATGTAGCTTTTTTGAACAAATTTTATTGATTAAATTACTAGAATTTCTATATTTCGTATGAGGTTAACACTTTACAGTATTTTGCGAGAAACATACAGATAAAGGAAAAGACAACTTTTACAAAGAACGTTCTATTTTATGTGTGAAAATGTTAGTATTTAACTATCTAAAAAGACAATGAGTGATGACGAAGAATTAATTAGCTCTAAAATTAATAATACCAACAAAGAGAGTTCAGCCCCATTTTGACCTATCCATAAGGCTCTATAGTTTTAAAAAACAGAAACCAGTTCCGTAACGACTATATCAGATCATATGCACCCAAGAACGTTCTGATGAAGAAAACAAATGCTTTCGCGAACTTATAATCTAGCAATTCATACTTTAGGGTGAGCAGAAATAAATAAAAAGCGTAGCGTAACATGCGATTTGAGAATGGGTACATTAGTTATAATAACACGACAAAATATGTGTAATAAAATATAATTTATGGCGCAAATAAAATATAACATTGATAGGGGGCGGCAGATGGGGAAGACGGAGTGTGTCAAGCGATGAGATGCGAGCGGGTTTTAAACTTATACTATTAATAGCGTAAAAATTATCAAACAACAACCATCTAGTAATATTATCTCAGTTAATAAAACTATTATATAACAGTGTTTATTGCCAATGTTTTCATGAATTTCCCAATGTTATTGTAATTGACAAATGACAATTTAGATGCTTCAAGAAAGAGAACATCTGTCTCAAAAGCCGGCAACCCATTAAAATACTCAACACAGAATTTATGTCGTCGTTAAGTTATGGCGTCTTTTCAGAGATAATATCACGTCTCGTTCTTTTTATCCTTCCCTTACCCATTTTATCACAAATCTTTCCTTTTTACCTCTTAAAATAGTGGTAAAACAGTTGTGACGAAACCAGCTTCGATTACAAAAATCTATTATCGCATCAAATTCATAAAGTTAAACAAAAAGCACTAAATCACTTTTTAGTGATAAGCCCGCCTATTACATTTCTTCTTCTTTGTACATTTAACCAGTATAAGGATCTGTATATGAAATAAAGGGAAAAAAAAACAAAAAACAAACCGCTCCTTATAAAATCGCTTCCTCTCACACTTACACCACACAGACAGACACAGATATATTGACAGAGTCCTCGGTTGCGGCTGCCGAAGAAAAATAGAGGGCATTTGTTGTCGTTATGTTGCTCGACAGCAGATAATGTCTAATTTATAAGTGCAATTATGTACGGTTGTCTGCGTGTGCTAAATTGCTCAACCGATTTGGAAGAAATTTTCTTAAACGATAATTATGCTATATGACTGTTGGTTAGTTAAGGTTTAAGTTAAAAATGGTATTTGCAATATTCGTGTATTATCGTTATCATATTTAAGAAACAAAATACTTCAGTAGATTTACAATTATTGCTACACATAATTTTAATTGAAATGATAATGAAGAAGTCTTACTTTGTGAATTATTGAAGTGTTTTGTTTACATAAAATGCCGTCTTACAAGAAGTAGTAATACATAGTATAAATTACGATCGTTTTTATTACCATCTCACTACCTGACTCTGTACTGTCACCTCGTAACCTGAAGGGGCTGAGGAAGAGTCCGTAGAGTCACTACTATATTTCTATACTATATATCTATATAGAAGATAGGGAACACTAGAATAAAAATAACATACAATAAATACCTATGTGACAAGAGATACGTCGCACAATAAAAACGTCGTAATTTAGCGACGATTTATTATAACAGCTGTAACAATCGTTAATGTATGAGACATAAATACGAGAAGCCAAGAGCAATGCCAATACTTCAGAACCATTAGCCCGGCGGGGCGGACGGGGCGTTCTGGGAGTCGATGTCATTTTTATTTCTATTTACAAAAGAAATAAAAGTTTCATGTGTTTTATACGTGAATGTGTAGCTAATACGACAGAATTGAGTTAGTGACACCATTTATAAAATAATGAACTTATTGCTATGAAAAAATATCTTATTATTTGTACCCAATAATGAGGAAAAGCCCTTAAACTACATATGAAATAACAATAAAAAATTGAGTCAATAAAATAAGTAAGTAAATAAAATAAGTCTCGTGAAACTTGAAAAAAAATCACATCATCAGTCATTTATGAAATACAGGAATGATTATTATACGTATTTTTCATGTTCAAGCAAAGCTTAACTTAAAATTTATAAAGACTTTCACTCCATAGTTCTCCTGTTCCAAACAAGCATGTCACGGGTCGAAATCTGAGCGCCTAATGTTTACAGATTCGGTTAATTACGTTGCATTTGTTATTTAAACAGCCCGTGCTTGGCATTCTGATCTTCTGACCGTCTTGCTTATTTATTATTCACTTGTCGTGTGAATTGGACAGCTTAAATGCTTAATGAATAGACTATGGTCAGAGACTTGCAAACTTGAAGACTTGAAAAAAGAAAAGTCTAGATGTAGAATCTGTAGAAATTTCAAATTATCTATGGAAGCGGTTAGACGTAATGGACAGAAAATTGCTTTTAGAAATAGAAGAAATTTATTAGAAACATGTTTTAATTTATTCATGTAGATACTGATATTATTTAATATTATTGTAGTAACCTCTTTATCTATTAGACCGATTTGAAATTTTATTCTCAAGAGAACAGTATTTTTATGTTTTAATGCATAAAAAGGCTTAAAAAAACAAATTCTTATTACTTATGATAAGCATACTATATTATTAAATTTTAATTAAGATCCATTCATGCCCATTCCTCTCACGCTGTCGCATTTTAAATATTGCTAGAAAGAGAGCATTTAAATTAAGTTGGTATTATTAAATAAAAATGCAAAACGTATCTCGGCGATGACTCAGGCCGCCATATTTATATATTTATGTCATCGCTGACACAAATCGTTCAACGTCGTATTTGAATTGCAAAACGATCAATTAATTCAGACATAATTGCTTCGTGGAATTGTGTGAATTTTTAGATTTATTTCATTTTTATTTTATTTGAGAGTCTGTCTAACTGAGTGGCTTATAACCTTTAAGTCATATCAAGTTTTACTACGAACATACTTAAATTACTTACAATAATTAGGTAGGAAAACGTATTTTATTGATAGTTTGCTTTTGGCTCTATTAAAGGTAATAAGGAAGAAAATTTTTAAATTTTATATATGGGACATCTTTATAGAGGCCCATGGGGTTCGGCCTCGTAAGAAAGGCAACGTTTCTGTCTGTGAACAACTAATAAAAAATATTTTTTTAATATAACAAATTATATTGAAATTGATTTCATAAGATAAAAATCAACGACGCCTGCGCATACAACAAATCGCACCTACTTCACATTAATAAAATAATTTGGCAACGCGACGGTTGAAAGTGTATGGTATAGTGATGAATAAATTATCCGGATCGCTGGTATCCGGTTATCCGCTATCCGATATCGCGGCAGGAATAACTAATGATTAAATTTCACCAGGTAAACGGTTACTTATAAGTAAGTTAGAAACACACAAACTGTAAAACTAGTTTTAACGTTGTTTTGTAAATTCGTCAGATTAATTGTCAGAAATTAAAACTATTAAAAATTTGTATTTAAAATTTTATGCACTTTATAGTATCTTACAATATTTGAGATATTATTCTGAAGGTTAGATCAAATACGCTTATTAGTTTGTTTGTAAAAGAGTAACAAAGGTATATTTATTGTTTTAGAATAGAAATATATAACATGTAGGTCATAGAGTATTAGGTACCTGAATGTGTAGTAGACTATCCGGACTATCCGGATCGTCAAATCATCCGGATATCTTTCAACAGCACTTTCCAATAAATCTCTCCTGTTTTCATATAAAATAAAGCGCTATTGTGTCGCTTTTTGCAATACTGACGAATTCAGTGTATTTGAGAAGAAATAAATATTTACGCAGCCATTATAGTGACAAGATTTATATGAGGATGTGTTTTAACGGTATTTGATTGAATAAATAAGTGTCTCTGAATGTTTTAGCGTAGAATGCGTGAAGATAACGTTTTTTGACGGCAACTGTAACAAATCGACGTGTTAGAACCACCACCACATGACCACCGTCCATTCAATCTACCACCAACAAGACTGTTGTTGATCCAAATTAAATGAACAAAACAAACTGTAGTAGAAAATTGTACAACCCACTGGTTGGTGTTATAACTGATTGTTAGAATCGTTCTAATGTTATAAACGCGAAAGTTTTTATGTGAGTAGGTCTGCTGCTCGTTCACACAAAAACTACAGAATGAATGTAGGTGAAATGTGGCATACAGGAAGACTGAACCCTTAATTATCATAATGGATACTATTAAAACCGCGAGCGCGTATTAGATATATTTTCAAATCACACCATAATATGTGACTCTGTTTTTAAAATTTTATGTCCCTTAATAATCTAAATTAATAACTGTGAAGATTCAACGTTGTGAATAACGATTGACGGGGAATATTATATTATTTATTATCATAACAAAGACAGATAAAAACGTACAATAGAGGACAATAACCGAACAATAAATTTCGATGCTAAGTACATTCTGGAGTTAAGGCTTATTATACACTATGATACTTAGTTGTTAGCGAAAAGACGTGAGGGCTAATATTTAGTAATTTTAACAGTTTTGTGAATATTCAACTAATGACAATACTAAAGCTATTAAACAACACATTGATGTGATAATCGCACTTATCTAGCGATATCTTTTAAAACCATTTGAGCCGTTTTCTTGCAAAATTGATATAAAATGTTTCGAAAATAACAGCGTGATAAATATATTTTTTTGAATATATTTTTATATTGTGAATTCAAACATAATGTAACTAAGACAGACGTACATACTTTAGAGTTCATACCAATATATTCCAATGCCTCGAGTGGTATTTAGTATCCCATATGTCCAATAACACAACAAAGATAAGTGCTTTGTAATGTTTTAATCAACTGTCGGCAGTAAGCAGCTCTTTACCATAACAAATATTTAATGCCTAGTAATTTATTATTGCCTAGTAATTTGTGAGCAACTGTTGGCGACTCACCCCGTGCATAGCCAGCCTACCGCGTAGCGACAAGGCTACCTCGATCAATCTTTCACGCGTCATTACCTTCGTCGCTCCAAGCTCGCCCGTCGCTCTATAACGCTCTGTGAAAAGGTCTGAAGCTTTATAACGAATTGAATGACACTTCAATGGTCAGTGTGCTTAAGGATTTTTCACGCCAGGCGACTTTCAATGCGCAAATGATCGTATGTAAACAAGTTTTTATGATGTATTTAAGGTCTAAATATAACTTCTCAAGGTAATAAGGGTATGCATAATAAGCCTAATCTGTAATATAAAAATGAATGGTTGAATGTGTTTTTAAGGTCATAGCTAGATAACAGCTGAACTGGTTTTGATAATTCTTTGTTTAAAATATTCCTTGTAGGGCGAAGATGGTTGTTTAGCAGAGAAAACAAGGGTAGGTGTAGGTAAGATGTATAAGGTTTCATGTAGGGAACCTATATAGTACCTACTTCACTATTCACGACGGGCCAGCTAGTACTATACATATTTTATTTTTCTTCGACAAATTGACGATTCATTTTATTTCTCATTTTTGAAATTATTTGTGTATTTTTAAGTTACTATAGAAGTATGATTAACTGATTCAATTGAAACGTAGAAGTCTTAAAGCAATATAATTTTATACACACCGTTTTCCTTATTTATTTGACAAATCGACAATAACAAGTCGTAGAAACTTTGGATATTGCTACTAATAATAGCTGTTCGCAATATTGTTTGGCAAATGCCTTCAGTTATGGCCGGCGTAAAGTTTCAGACATGCTTTTAAGATTGCATTGAGTTTATTTAGGAGATCGTAAATTTTTCTCTCTTTCCTTTTAATATGTACAAGGAGGAGTAAATTGGATTATTGTGTATTATAGTCATACCCGTGCGATTTAAATTTATTATGCAAAATTACAAGTTAGTATGCAAAACGGGATAAATGTATTTTTTTTTTAATTGACATATAAGTTTATATATTCAAAATATCATACAATTACTAGAGGAATGGCGAATCGGATGTCGTGATGACCACAGCATACGACCACGACCACGTCGAAGAAAAAAAAATTACATTAAAATTTATCGTCATGAACCATACATGTATATTTATTATTTAGGGATTATTAATTCACGTGGGTAGTATTCAACCAAATTGTGAAAGTAAATAGAGGATTTTTTAAACACGTGTAGATTTAATTTTAAAAAATTATATGCGTAAAAATACATCGAAATTTTGACCCCCGAAAAACACTCAAAATTGATAAGAAAACTTCCCCACAGTCTAATCTCCGTTTATCCAAACTTATTCTAATACGCTATTTAGACATAACCTTTTATGAGCCCCACGTGATTCCAATAGAAAGGGATACATGATTTACAGCGGACACAACATAAAGCCAACACACACATTCGGGAGCACTCATCCTGTCAATAAGAAAAACAGAACTATAAATCAATAAGATAGCAGCCAAAAAACGGTATCACGGTACAATCGAGTGCACTCTACCGTCTCACGGGTCGTAACGCTACAATTTTATGACCACTTTTATTACTAGACGCTTTCGTGCACGATTACCCCCGAGAGTGAGTTTCGCTGTTACACGACCCCTTACTTGAACTCTTATCTAGAACAACTGACAACCCTATTGTGTAGCGAAGCAACCATTGCGCTGTTTATAAGTAGCGTTATCTACACCGTTTAATAAAATACGTAATGTACACAGCACGTCGCGTGTTCGCTTTTAGGGTGCGAGGGTTGTCAGCAATTACACTTTAATGTGTGTTTTATTATCACCGTCTAATGTACTGGGGCATTAATTTATCACCTTCGTTGTAATTGAAATGAATTCTGTATTCCAAGTGACGATCGACCGGTTTGTTGGGTCCGCCTCGTCCCTTGTAGTTGCATTGGTAGTTAGGTTTGCGAAGAGGGATTTAATAGATGTAGGGGTCTGGTTATGCTGGTGGCTGATACAATCGTTTGGACAGACAAGCGATGGACGTATCAAAGGCCGCGTCACTGAAATGCAGTTGCAGTTCTGATTGTATCAGGCTGCGGCTGCTTGTGAAGTGAAGCTTGATTGCTACACGTCTACATTCTGTTTTGATAACGGAATGCTTCTTCGACTCTAGTTGATAGCCGATTGACGTTCGGTTTCTACTGTTCGTTTCAAAGCGTTTTGTTTTATATAAATAAATTGTAGGAAGGTAAACTAGAGGTAGTTTCAGGTTGATGTAAATAAGCGATATAAAATGTTTGGTTAACATTATCAAAAGGTTTTGATTCACATTTATATTACGCAATTCGATGGTACCGAAAATTCAGCGCTTTTCAGAACCATATAAAGCAGGTGTGTATCGCATTAGCACCCATGTCAAAGTCATATTATGCATATAGTAACACTTTTGAATGGACATAGTAATACAAAATACCACTTGTGTTATACCCGTTTAATAATACTTTTCATAATATATGCGTGCGAAGTCAAGGCAGGCAATTTATAACATGAGCTCCTATATCCTAACAAAATCTTCCCCTATTAAATATTTAGACTAGGTACAGATAAAGGCATTCAGCCTTCCTTTATGACTAAACCCCTTCTATATTAAAGTCTGATAGGAATTATTTATCATCCATAATAAACAAACGATTCTCTAGCATGCGAATCGAACATTGAAAGGTTTGCATAAATAAATTTGTATCGCACCCATCCATTACGTTACGTGATTTATTCCCCACTGACACGAACTAACGTAAGATCTTTCATCTGTTTTAGATTATGAAAAGTCGTACGAAGGTATAGTAAGTTTTATGTCTTTTCAGAACATAGTTACAATTGGGTCATCATTGGGTCATTAACTCAAAAAAATAGTAAGTATGTTAGTATGAGAGTTTTTAATGGTATTACAAAATAAATACATTAAGGGTAAGTTCCAGATGAAGAAAAATAAAAGTGTCTAATTGTTTCTAGTATAAAGATTCTGAAGGTTTTTTTCTTTATCATTAATTTTTGCTATTGCAACAAAAGTTGAGTTTTAAGGCTATAATATATTCAACAGAATAAAGGGCTAATTTGATGAAAGGCGATCACTGTTAAGAACTGTGTTATTTATTTAATAAATTAAGACAATACGATCATATTTTAAATGATCTTACTAACATCTAGAAAACTAAATCTTAACACTATTAATTAGTATACATACTATTATACATAGTAATTACTAAAGGTAAAATATCGAGCTTAAAAAAAGACCCAATTATATCAAATATAAAATTCAACGCATTGTTGAAACAATAAGACACTAAGAACAAGAACATTAAAATATTATTTTTGATAGAAACGTTAAATTATAATGAAATAGCTATAAATCGTGTGAGAAATTATGCGAATCTTTATTTGTCAATTAAACGTGATCTGTGCTCGAGTGCCGTAAACTCGGCGGTTAACGAAGATTAAAGGAACGGGTTATTTTTGTCGTTTTAAATTTATATTGACATGCTTTATGAGAGGCAGGTGGTGGCAGCTAGTGTTGGGAATAGTTGTCGATAATATATTTTTTAATTTACTTTAATTTACTCGCCTATATCTTAAAGAGGGCTTATCTTGATTTTTTTTTAATGAAGATTATTTTATTTGTAGTTGCTATACATATAATAACTATACTAAGTTCTAGACTTCAATAAAAACTACTCTTAATAACATAACGCAAAATTGCTTCATGTTCAAGCATTTCCTGCTTTATTCAAGTTCATTTATTACTTGGAAATTTTACTGTTAATATAATAAGTAAATTAAGTTTTCTGAATAAAAAAAAAAATTCTTTATTTTATTTATTCAAATATTATACAGGTAAGAGAGCCGTGTTGTTTTATTTTATTGGTCGTACTGGGGTAATACAACTTCCCTCCTACAGAAAACACGTGTTAAATAATGGCATATTTTTAAAGTTTTTTTGTGATGCAGGCGAACGTTAAACCACAAGTCAAAGATAAGGATAATGGGCCTCTGAGCGGTGGAAAGGTGTTGCCACCTACAAAAAAGTATTTTCCTATTCACCTTTTCTAAGACCAGCAACACGTGAGACCAATAGAGCTGATCATATCATAAAAAAATATATCGATACACGAACAACACTAAACCGACTATCTATTTCCACTGGCTATAATTCATAGCGGTCGCTTATTAATGCGCCCGAATCAAAGGACGATGACATATTTACTGCAATTATTCACTAACATGCCCTGAACAAGACCATTGAGTAAATTATATGAGATCTAACAATAGACTTCATGGTAACATTTGGACGAGCAAATGAAAAACTAATATGTATTTTGAATATCAACACCGACTTCAGCATTATGAAAATATATGGAGTCGAAAAATAAAAAAAAAGTATTATTAGTAGAAGAAAATACTGTTAGGTATAGATATATTCTTTTACCTTTAAATAAATACAATACAACTTATCGTAAAATATGGTGCAAAAGGCGAAGACGTTATAATATCGAATCTGAGTATATAGAGAATTTTCTAAATTCAGCTTTATATTTTGCCGTCTTTAAAATGGTTTTATAAAATGTAATCTAATTGTAAAAATATATAAATTGTACCCCTCGTGACATACCGTCAAGCTAGTTCTCTTCTTAATGTAATCAGAAAATCTCAAACGCTTTGAACTATAAAAATTCATAGATTTCAATTACATCACATTCCCAAAATAAATTAAATTAAAGCCCGTTAAGCCCGTTTAACGAAGCAACACGAAACGAGTTATGTATCGTAAATATTCATTTTGTTAAATTGAGCGGGTTCAACAAATTAACACTAAAATATCATTTTTAACATCACCGTCAGGGTCTGAAGGACCACCTTGTCGGGCAACACGTAAATTAACATGAAAACGTCGTACAAAGCGCCTAACCCTTCACCGCGCTTAATAAACAACTGCGTTCCTCTCCCGCTGTGAACCAACGGGGCCGCCTTTTCAAACAGCCGGACATTATCGTAAATATTGTGGTATTTATTCACATTTTGGGCACAAACAATTCAATTCACGCACTGCTGCTAATTGGGCATAAATCGTGGTAAAAATATTCAATAAGCTTCTCACATCGATTAATATTTTAAATGTAATGCCTTCATTTGAATTCGTGCTAAGCGACGCATAGGTAATGCGTCGATTCGTTGATCGCTCCATTGTAAGCGTTTATGTCTTTGTCGTGTTTTGTTCTATACTATTTTATTTTAATGCTCTCTGCGTGAGGCACGGTTATATGTCGATACGCCGATTAATTTGTTTTCAAATAACGATTACCTGTAAATTGACTGCCGCAGCGCATTTGTTCTACTTCATATTCCTTCTTCATCAACCATTTTCTAACAATCGCGTTTGGCTTTAATTAACGAATCGTTCTTAATTGATGCAAATGTGGTATATATAATAAATAATAATTAATTTCTATTATTGCATAAGATGTCGATTTCACCATAAAGTTTTTGTACAAATAAATGTATAAAAAAGCAGCAGAAAATCCGTTATATCATAACTCAGCATTTGGAAAGCCGAGCCAGACGGCAACAAGAAAAACGTCGAGTTGAACACTTTATAATAGAAATAATAACGCAACAGCCGCCATGAATTATTGCCCACATTTCATGTTAAATTGTATGTAAATGCGGGCCGCAACGACACGGCTTCCACAATAACATAATAATGGTGGACTCACGTCATGTTGTTAGTGTACTTAACCCTTTATCGGGACACGCACGCGGGACGTGGGATCATTACGCGGGTCGCAGCGACCCGGCACAATGAAAAATTCGTAAAACCCGTCTTGGAGGGTTAACTCTTTAAAATCGTGAGTCGAACGTGTGACGTGTAACGACTTATTGTGTCGTGTTTGTATTTATCTCGGCTATTACTCTATACCGGTTCTGAGTGCTTATTTAGATGACAATAGAATTTTTTATACGACATTCGAAAGCTATTGAAGCGGTTGAATGTTTTTCAACAATGCCTGTTGAAATATGTAATTATAATGTCGTGGCTACCGTAAGAGGTATAATTTTAACGTCAAGATGTATTTGTTCCTCGCCAGTTGTTAAAGCTGTTATTATTTTTAGTGGAACATAACTCGTTTTATATATATTCCAGTCTTGATAGAATTTAAAACTGGGCTACTGTTTCGAGTTGAAAGCTACTTTAGTAAACATTTAACACTGCATAAATATTGCAGAAAAATGTTTTATCCTTACTTCGTTAATTACTTACCGATTCTTTCCCTAATAACCCTAACTTCCACATAGGATATTTAATTAAATTTTCATACAAAAACCTTTAGCTATTTTCGTAGCCCTCGACGATTATAGTGAAACTTCATTAATAACGCGCTGTGACGCTCCATGCAGACAGAAAACAAACACAATATCCCAAAGCTGACGGATGCAAAACGAAGTTAAGTCAACCAAAGAGAGTTTAATGTAAAAGCACGCCCCCTAATAACAACTGCGACAACGATCGCCTTAGGCTCGGAAATTGCTTTTCGCCAGCGCTCTGTGAATCCCCAAAAATTATCCCTCTAACCCAAGGGACTTGCTATATGCTCCGGGCGCATAAATAATTCAATCTCGGAACTGGTATAAATTGTAAAATCATTTGTCGCGCTATAGGGACGTTTTGGACCATATCCGGAGTTGAGTGTTAAACGATCGCGTGAATTTGTTGTGTGTAAACTATTGTTGTGTAATTGGTTATTTTTATATTGTCGACGGTTGACGGAATTGACGTGATTTGATGTTGACATTCTAACTGTTAGATATTATATTATTAAATGTTTAATGGATATGGTCATAGACGTATAACGCATAGACTGATAGTGCCTTAATAATCGGTCCGCCGTAAGTGAAGCCAAAACTGCATAAATGTAGGTGTTGACAGCGCGTTCTCATACTCGATGACACGCACACAAGCCCACCGATAATGTTGCTTCTATAAGAATTTTTACCGTAAAAATGTGGAAATAATTGGAATTTACGAAAAGCATAGAAAGCATAGGAGTATACAAAATTATCTGCTTTGAAATGGCTTCACTTTACTTGCTCATACTGCGGTCCAAGGTATTATTAATTATTATTCTATGGGTATAATCAACTACAAAAGTATACTACTAATGATATGTCTATTAAGTACTCTTGTCAAGACAAGTATAAATAAACAAACGACATCTAAGTTTAATAAACAAAACAACTAAATGTCCAGTCACAAGATAAAAACCGCTGAGCAAATATCACCTTGCTTGTAAAGTGGCATTTCTTAAGTATTTAATTAGTACTTATTGTAAGTAAATTAAATACGTTGACAAGTTGACAACATTGCCAACATTTGGACGTTATGATAGTTCAGTGGGCAATTGAAAATTGCAATACCAAATAACGAATAAGTTGTTAAATGTAAATTAATTTGTATTTTGTTGTAGTTATTGTTCACTTGTGTTATTAGTGGAAACTACCAATTAATAAGATAGCGTTTAACTTTTTATTCGAACCTGTGATAATGCTACTAAATTAAATAGTTCCTCATTACATTGCAGACTCAAACTTCTTGGGTCGATATCTCCCAGGTGGCTATCAAAACAGTACGTGGTCCACTGGACAGAGATTAGTTGGACGTGTCTGATCACTTAATAGATTTAAACTTTTGGTTCTGAATCCCGAATATTTGTTACAGAATATATATGTCGCAGGCGGATTGTATAATCCGCTGTACTACATTACGGCTAGCCGTTTTCTAAAACAGGGCCGTTTTGCAAAGCGGCGGTTCAACGATTAGCCGTATTGAATGCGGATAAGTAAAAAACCGCCTAAATGTATTTGTCGCCATATGTTAGTTTTTATATATATTAGGTTAGGTTAGTTATTTATCATAAAAAAAAACTTATATACTCATCTTTAATAAAAATGAAGGTGAATATTCAAGTTTTTTTTATAATAATACAAAACTATCCTAAGCTAACCTAATTTAATAAAAATAAAGCTAAGTAATCAAGTTCTTTTTATAATGATACAAAAACTATGACAATGATACAAAAATAATAAGAATATAAGAATTTATAATGATAAAAAAACTACGCAAGACAATACGGCTAAACGTTGAACCGCCGCATTACAAAACGGCCCTGTTTTTCAAAACGGCTCGCCGTCACATAATACAGCGGATTATACAATCTGCCTGCGACATATATACAACTTCTTGTCCAACAAAATATGACATCGATAGTCATTTGTTTTACTTATCAAGGATCCTCCCTTCAGTTGATGGTTATCCCCCTTCTTCCACATACAGCTAAAATTATAAAAATTAAATGCAACTTACAAAAAACAGTTAATTTAAAATTGAAACACCGTCTCTTCAAAGAGCATTTTCAAAGAAA
The DNA here is from genome assembly GCA_018238005.1 of Eurema mandarina. Taxonomy (NCBI): domain Eukaryota; kingdom Metazoa; phylum Arthropoda; class Insecta; order Lepidoptera; family Pieridae; genus Eurema; species Eurema mandarina. The sequence continues at coordinate 876 of DWAJ01002085.1, read as the reverse complement.
TACGTGACGAACTGACTATGAGAGGGATCAGTGATATCAGTAGGGAACAAACTTTGACTTTTCTCATAATTTCAATTTGTTTTCAAACTTAACTGTGCCTCGTAAGTTTTAAGACGATTATATCATACACAATCTAGTGACAGTAAGTATTTTAATTATAAAACACTCTTCAGCTATAAACACTCATTAACCGACTTCAAAAAAGGAGGAGGTTCTCAATTCGTCTGTATGTATAATATTTTTTTGACGTCTTTTTAACACCCATTTTTTTAACTTCTTAAACCAAATGCATTCGTATCAAAATTGAAATACAATCCGTATCAACATTGAAATACAAAACTAGAAAATAATGCAACAAGAATTTTTTAAACTTAAAACAATATCTTGATGAATAAACTCCTTAATTTTCCTCCAAAAATCCAAGTCATATTAGCAAAATATTCCTTGTACGAAAACAATAACTTTTACATACAAAAACCGCGTTCGAACAAGCCTGCGTGCAAGGGAGTCATTACGCAATCTATCAGCAATTGTTTATAGCTGTCCAATTGTCATTTAACGGTCTGCTTGCTCCGATGTAATGATATAATGTCTTTTTTATGATTCAAAGCAACGTATATTTTACTACACCCATTACTATGGGATATAAGTACTTACCGATTCAGTGCGTTTTGTTATTAGTTTTTGTTGTTAATACTACCTATTTATTCAATTACATAAAAGTTGCAACTGCGCTTATGTTGTCATACATCCATACTAATATTATAAATGCGTAAGTAACTCTGTCTGTCTGTCTGTCTGTCTGTCTGTCTGTTACGCTTTCACGCCAAAACTACTGAACCGATTGTAATGAAATTTGGTACACAGATGGTCTAG
>DWAJ01002084.1:0-19029 GCA_018238005.1 Eurema mandarina | reverse complement strand
TCTCCACAGACAAGTCAGTGGATTTAACTGGGTTTAGTAAAGGCCTTAAGTCATCATTCAGCAGTTTATACGTAAGCTCCTTCGTAAGCCTATATACTTTCACAAACTCCACTTCGTCTATGTCGAAAGGATCACATTCCTCACGCAAGCTTCTGCGACCGCTATCGAGTTCTTATAGAAGTATACAAAACAGTCTTACTTCCACCTTAATAATCAACATTGCAAACTTTTGAAATGCAAGGTCTCGTACATAAACATTCTAAGGAATTAATCCATGGTATAGTTTAGTGGTCATTATTAAATAATTAACACGTTCTGTCTCTTCAGTTGACGTAAAAATTCGTGACTGGCGATTATTTGGCGTGTAATCAATATTTTGGATCATAGCATTTTTCTCCTTTCTGACATATCTTTGCAATGTCATAACTGCTATACCGTAAACTTTCGTAGTACCACGAATACTCTTACCCTCTATAACATCATTAACAGCCAACTTCAAGATTTCCTTAGTGATTGGTATTCTTTTTCTTGCACCTTCTTTTGTTTTATATATTCTAAGCATATTTAATCTTGAAATTATTAAAAAAATAACATTAGATCCGCCAGAAGAAACAACACTTGATCCGCCAGGATCAAATTTCTCATAAGAAAGTGTACCATGTGCACCCTAGGTATATTGAGGTTACAAAAGAATATTGTTTAAATATCTACAACTATTAACATTTTTCTATGAAACAGACGGATAAGGAATAGTTTAAAATTGATTCTAGTACAAAATATGTTTCCTATCCAATTGCGATATCAAAATGAAATCTTTAGGCAACCGTGTACCACTAAATGTCCGACTTACTACTTAGATAGTTAATTTATTTATTAATTCATGTTATAAAAGTTATCATACGCGCTAATTTCAGATACAAAGCGGCACACGTCCTAACAATAAAACATTTTCGGAATGACTGGCGCACCCGCCAGTCGCCCTGTGTCTCCTTACCCAAATGCGCTGACATAGCCCCATACAAAACTTACGATACGAATACGATACGAATCCAGTGAATCTAGTCTCCCGTAAGGATTAGGTGTCCTCAATCTCCCCTACGTGCTAGTATTTCTTTGCTGTGCAGAAAATCATTGTACAAATCCTTAATAGTTTTATCACCGACAATGTTATGCATTGACGTCGAAGCTGGAACATAATGTGAATCTAGTTTTGGAATCGTATTGATGTGTTTTCGAATGTCATCTAGTAACTGAGTTTAGTTTGTTGTGATTATTATTATCTCCCTCTTAGGTCATCAAGCATAAAACCATCGTTCATTCTAGATTGCACTGTGTAAATCATTCTTTCAGACATAGACAGTGTATTCTTTAAAAAAGTCTTACATACTCTACTTATTTATATATTTAACTCTTTATTATATACACTTGAACATATATATGACACAGAAGATATATTAAAAAAGAATTATATATATGTCGACGCAAGACCTCATTAATAATAAAACAAAGTAAAACTTAATTAATTATTTAAACGCAGATAGCGTATAACCTGATACATAAAGATGTTACGATAATAATATCTCCTTATATGTTTTAATAAGATACTCAATTGACTTCCTGTCCATTTACTTGAATATGCAAAATAATCACTCATCATTAAAATTAAAACTTAAACAGTTTCTTTAATTGTAAAACTAATTGGTAAATTCATGTTTGAATTTATAAACAGCTTGCAATGTGTTTTTATTTCATTTACATTCATTTATTACATTCTTAATTAAAAATAAGTTTAACGATTCTTGTTTTTCAAATGTTGGTGAAAACAAAATGCTTCTAAAATATTTGATTAGTTTTGTATAGCCTAAATCAAAACCTAGAGATATGTAAAAAGTGTTTTTGAATTAATAATGAGTTAACAATAGTTATATCTTTCTAAAAGAATTTATTTATGTAAACGGATGTTTCACTGACACAAGTATTTTTATGTTGCCGGCTTTGTTTCGCCATGACTATTTGGTCTATTAAATTGAGGGATTATAAAAAGGCTTGTGTTGGATTTATTGACACATTCGCTCGAGACCTGGACAGCAGATAAGAAGAATAAAACAAAACTGTGAGTTACTTTTAAGTTGAATTTATTAAAATATTGAAATTAAAATATCTTTTAAATTTGTGCTTCATCATTTTATCATCACATCATGTCTACCCAAATTAATAATGATACTGAGGACGTCAGCCTGGCTGACGTCCCTCTTTTAAAAAATAATAACTTAAATAATATTTCTCCGTTATCAGAAGTGGGATCACCACCCATTTCTGGTCATTCTGGCTTAACTAATGAGAATGCTACTCCACGTGTTAATGGCGTGCCTGCGGAGTTTTTCGCGGAGATGTTAAATATGATGAAGCACTTTTCGGATCGTATGTCTACAACTGTTGAACAAAAATTAAAAATAAGTGACATATATTTGCCGACATACGATCCGGATTCTAATGTAGGAGTGCGCGAGTGGTGCCAACACGTGTCTACCGCCATGGAGACCTACAGCTTGAGCGACTACGAAATCCGAATGAAGGCAGGTAGTTTACTCAAAGGTCGCGCCAAGTTGTGGGTCGACAATTGGCTGGTGTCCACTGCCACGTGGTCGGAATTGCGCGATGTTATAATAACAACTTTTGAACCAGAGAATAGATATTCCCGCGACATAGCGAGGTTTAGAGAACATACTTATGATCATACTAAAGATATTGCGCAATTTTTATCACAGGCATGGGTATTGTGGCGGCGTATTACTAAAGATAAATTATCAGATGATGATGCGGTTGAGGCAGTTATTGGATGTGTAAGTGATGAACGCCTGAGAATCGAATTGTTAAACGCGAGAGCCGTATCAGTGCCAGAATTAATTTCAGTTGCGTCATCAATACGACGTATTAAAAGACATAACCCTACTTCTTCGACTTCACAATCGGCTCTAAGCAAACGACCGCGTTTCTCGGATCGATCATCGCATTATTGTAAAATGTGTATGAAGCCGGGTCATGATGCACAGAATTGTCGTTTTGCTAATAAAATTAATGTCCCTCAGTCGCAACATCATGATAATAAGAATTTGCATCAACATAAAGCACAAGCTATTGACAAACCAACATGTACATTCTGCTCTAAAGTCGGGCATACATTTGAAACGTGCTACAAACGCGAACGTGCTGTAATATCTAGAGTTAACTGCGTTGGCAAAACAAGCTTAACTTCAATGAATGTTATAATTGGAAATTTAAAAATTAATGCTATATTTGATAGTGGAGCAGAATGTTCGTTAATACGAGAGTCGATGGCAGCAAAACTGCCTGGTAAACGGACCAATGTTACAACTTATCTCAAAGGTATTGGTCAGTTTACTGTAGTGTCTCTTTCTTTAATCACAACGGTTTGTCTTATTGATGATTTACGAATTGAGCTTCAGCTTCATGTTGTACCGGATTATGAGTTGTGCTCTGATATACTAATAGGCATGAATCTTATCCAAAATACGGGCCTGGGGGTGCTGGTCACTTCCAAAAGGGCTAAACTGTTCAACCAGCCGGTGATAAACCACATGCGATCACAAAGTGAAAAGTTTGACAGTCTAGATTGTGATTTAAATAGTGAGGATCAAATTAATGAATTGAAAATTTTACTTAGTAAATATGAACATTTATTCATTCGCGGATATCCAAGTACAAGAGTTAATACTGGTGAATTAGAGATTCGGCTAAAAGATTCTACTAAACGCGTAGAACGTAGACCGTATAGATTAAGCCCAGTTGAACGAGAAAAAGTACGGGATATAGTAAGCGAATTACTCACCCATAAAATTATCCGTGAGAGTAAATCTTCATTTGCGAGTCCAATAATTTTGGTAAAAAAGAAAAATGGTAATGATCGCATGTGTGTTGATTACCGCGAGTTAAATAGGAACACTTTGCGTGACCACTACCCGTTACCCATAATTTCAGACCAAATAGACCAATTGGCAGGGGGTAATTTTTATTCTACATTTGATATGGCTGCGGGGTTTCACCAGATCCCTATTGGTGAAAGCTCCATCGAAAAGACAGCTTTTGTTACTCCAGATGGTCTTTTTGAGTATTTAGCCATGCCATTTGGCCTGAGTAATGCGTGTTCCGTTTATCAGCGTTGTATTAATAGGGCGTTGATGCCTTTGTTAAATGAACAAGTTTGTCAAGTATATGTTGATGATGTATTGTCCAAGTGTTCGGAGTTTGGCGAGGGAATGTCTCGTATCGAGCGCATACTTATCGCATTGAGGGACGCTGGTTTTTCAATAAATGTTGAAAAGACAGCTTTCTTTAAGCGTTCAATCGAATATTTGGGTAATATTATATCAAATGGACAGGTGGGTCCCAGTCCAAGAAAAGTTGAGGCTTTAACTAAGGCACCAATGCCAACTACCCCTAAACAGGTTCGACAATTTAATGGTCTTGCCGGGTATTTCAGACGTTTCATTCCCAACTTTTCACGCATTATGGTACCGCTTTATGAATTAACTAAGAAAGATGCCAAATGGGAATGGAATGAACGACATGACAAAGCCCGTAATACAATTATTCAATATTTGTCTACTGCGCCCACTCTTTCTTTATTTCAGGAAAATGCGCCAATCGAGCTCTACACAGATGCAAGTAGTCTCGGGTACGGAGCCGTGCTAGTCCAGATCGTCGGAGGGCGGCAACATCCAGTCGCATACATGAGTCAACGCACTACCGACACCGAGAGCCGCTACCATTCTTATGAGCTCGAGACTTTGGCGGTGGTGAGGTCCATCAAGCATTTCCGCCAATATTTATACGGCCGCAAGTTTAAAGTTATCACCGATTGTAATGCCCTTAAGGCTTCTAAACACAAAAAAGATCTGCTGCCACGAATACATAGGTGGTGGGCGTTTCTTCAAAATTATGACTTCGAGATAGAGTATAGAAAAGGGGAGAGGTTACAGCACGCAGACTTCTTTAGCAGAAACCCCTCTGTCACAATCAATGTCGTAACTAGAGACACTGACTGGTTGAAAATAGAGCAACGACGAGATGACACGCTTCGTTCATTAATGGACAGTATCAATACTAACAATCCTACTCCTGGGTACGTGTTAGACGATGGAGTACTCAAAAAGGTTCTCGTGGATCCTATTCTTGGAACACGGAAGTCTGCAGTGGTACCCAAATCGTTTCATTGGAGCTTAATAAATTCCTACCATACATCACTCCAACATCCAGGATGGGAAAAAACCTTGCAAAAACTTAAGGAATCCTACTGGTTTGACAAAATGAGCACAATAGTTAGAAACTTTGTAGACAATTGTGTCATATGTAGAACTTCAAAGGGTCCGTCGGGTGCTATTCAAGCACAACTGCACCCAATCCTCAAATCTACCGCACCATTTCAAGTTATCCATATGGATATAACTGGTAAACTGGGCACTAAAAATTCCCAAGGACAAGATGAATATGTCATTGTTACAATTGACTCTTACACGAAATATATCTTGCTCAACTACTCCAATGACAAGAGCCAGAGCAGCAGTCTTGCAGCGCTCAAACGTGTTGTACATCTGTTTGGTACCCCTATACAGGTTGTTGTTGACGGTGGCAGAGAATTTCTAGGCGAATTCAAATCATATTGTGATCGCTTTGGGATTGACATTCATTCAATAGCTCCTGGGGTAAGCCGAGCTAACGGGCAGGTAGAAAGGGTGATGGGTACACTGAAGAACGCTCTAACTATGATAAATAACTATGACACTGAGAATTGGCAGACTGCGTTAGAAGCATTACAGCTAGCATTCAACTGCACTTCACATCGTGTGACCGGGGTTGCACCTCTCACCCTCCTAACAAGACGACCTCACTGCGTTCCTCCGGAGCTCCTAAACTTGGTAAATATTGATGACGAAGTGGTAGACTTCGATCTACTCGAACAACACGTCCAGCAGAAAATGGCTGCAGCAGCAGAATATAATAAACAGCGTTTTGATAAGAACAAAGCAAAAATAAGACCCTTTCAAAGAGGCGATTATGTCCTTATTAAGAATAATCCTCGTAACCAAAAATCCCTTGATCTCAAATTTAGTGAACCCTACGAGATTTTCAGAATATTAGAAAATGATCGCTACATGGTAAAACGAGTGACTGGCAGAGGACGGCCACGCAAGGTGGCTCATGATCAGCTGCGGCGGGCACCGCAACCAGGCGACCAGGCAACCGTGTCGACGGGCTCCGACGACGAGCGTCCCGAGTCATCACAACTCGAAGACACATCTGAAGCATGGCCGCTCCACACGCCTAGTGAACCACTACCATGCACTTCTGCGGCAGCAACACACACCTAATTTATTCGGTGAGTTTATTCCTTTTTGTCAACTATCAATATCACAGTAAAGTTTAGAATCTATGTATGAACCTAGATTCTGTTACAATTATATCTCAAACAAATCAAAAATCCTGTTCCCAAGAACAAGTGAATGATGTGTATTGTAGGGTACAATGCACCATTGCCTTTATTTATATTTTTAGAACCTCTATGGACCAAGGTCAGGAAATGACCGAGACCATAGCATCGACCTAGGTCGTATTTCATTAAGAGCCTCTGTGGAACACGACGTACGAGACCGCTCATGACCACAGCATCATCCTTGTCTACGAGAAATAAAACAAAAAAAAATAATAAAAATTATAATAATAATAATAATAAATAAATGCAAATTTGCGTGGAGCAATTGCATTGACCAATACATTATAACGCCAATGATTTAATCGTTAACGATCACACTTCCTGTTGTTTAACAAACTTTTATCAAAATAGCTTTAGAAAAAGTTTTGATTTTCTAATGCGAGAAATAACTGATAACTTGGTAGTTGGTTATATGTGTAATGTAACTAACTTAACATTATTAATGGGACCCAGTTATCAGCTAGAGTATCGTTCTATGGATACCTAGCTTAAAAATAAAAATTTCTATTGCAGTTCATTCCTCCGCGGTGCAGAGCGCGCACCGCCTCGCAGAATGGCCGTGTCGACGCAAGACCTCATTAATAATAAAACAAAGTAAAACTTAATTAATTATTTAAACGCAGATAGCGTATAACCTGTTACATAAAGATGTTACGATAATAATATCTCCTTAAATGTTTTAATAAGATACTCAATTGACTTCCTGTCCATTTACTTGAATATGCAAAATAATCAGTCATCATTAAAATTAAAACTTAAACAGTTTCTTTAATTGTAAAACTAATTGGTAAATTCATGTTTGAATTTATAAACAGCTTGCAATGTGTTTTTATTTCATTTACATTCATTTATTACATTCTTAATTAAAAATAAGTTTAACGATTCTTGTTTTTCAAATGTTGGTGAAAACAAAATGCTTCTAAAATATTTGATTAGTTTTGTATAGCCTAAATCAAAACCTAGAGATATGTAAAAAGTGTTTTTGAATTAATAATGAGTTAACAATAGTTATATCTTTCTAAAAGAATTTATTTATGTAAACGGATGTTTCACTGACACAAGTATTTTTATGTTGCCGGCTTTGTTTCGCCATGACTATTTGGTCTATTAAATTGAGGGATTATAAAAAGGCTTGTGTTGGATTTATTGACACATTCGCTCGAGACCTGGACAGCAGATAAGAAGAATAAAACAAAACTGTGAGTTACTTTTAAGTTGAATTTATTAAAATATTGAAATTAAAATATCTTTTAAATTTGTGCTTCATCATTTTATCATCACATCATGTCTACCCAAATTAATAATGATACTGAGGACGTCAGCCTGGCTGACGTCCCTCTTTTAAAAAATAATAACTTAAATAATATTTCTCCGTTATATATGTGAAAATAACAGGGTAACAACATTTTAAGGTTTTTATAGCAAAATTGAAAACTTACGTCCGAGTTACAACCATGATTAAATAAAATAAAAAAATATATTAATAAAGTTCTGAACACTGTCTGAAGTGTGCAAAATTCAAGGAAATTCTCAAATGATAGCAACACACCTACACATCGCACCCTGTGTACCTTACATAGGGTGTGCGAAGCTGATAAGAATTCTCTCTCTTGGTGCCCATTAAATTTATTTATTACTATCTGTCGCCTGCGACTTCGTCCGCGTTACCGTCGTGTTTTCGTAAAAAGTCAACTTAAAAACTTCAGTAAACCTTTGGTGTTTCTATACCAATTTCTATGATTCTTAATAATTAATAATGTTAATTTTTTTATTAGGATTGCCTGAGAGTGTTATAATGTATACCTGCTCAGAAGTATGAAGAATAATTGTACCAAGTTTCGTTAAAATCCGTCCGGTAGTTTTTGTTTCTATAACAGTTACACAAACAGACAGACAAACAAAAATTTTACTAATCGTATTTTCGGCATCAGCATCCACCCTTAATGACCCCCTGATAGTTATTTTCAAAATATATTTAATGTACAGAATTGACATCTCTACAGATTTATTATAAGTATAGATTATATGTAATATTTTAACAAGTCGAGTTATAAATTTGTTTGTTGACGTTATGTGGTATAAACTCTTCTTTATAAATTGTATGTGAGTGTCAATGGCAAAATAATGCTGCATCATATAATATACCTTTAGCTAAGCTTAGCTTATATCCTGATCTTTTATTTCTTAGTCCCCCACACATTATTGTTCAATTATTACTCAACCTTGATTTACTTCAAATGTCAAAACATGAATAACATTGGTGTGTTTCCTTCCACAGATGTGGTTGTGATGAATGTATAACAGAATCAACAGAAGATCCTCTCCGTCATTCACTCGCGAGGCTCAATGCTTACCGAGCTATGGCATCACCTTCATTAATCGCTCTTTCATCAGCTGACCCTGTCTTGACTGCTTTTGAACTGTCCTGGGAGCTTCGGAACTTGGCGTTTGCTGAGCAGGTATGGTCTTATTGTACTGGATATCTGTTGCTTACGTTTTCATTTTTACTAAGAAATTTTCTTTCATTACTTGAAGCGCCTTTAAATGTGTTACTTACAATTCAAATGGTGCTATTGTATCTTATATATAAGTATCGACTGAGAAACAGATTAAGGATATGCTGAATAATACTATTTATTAAATGTCGAAACTAAATTTGTACCAACTAAGTCAATAGAATCTCAAAAGATTAATTTAATACGTTTCTTCCAATAGGAATGCAAGGCTGAATATCTTGAATTACGGAGCCAAGTCCAGCGTTTCGCAGTAGATCTTCTAGATCAATCTAGAAGTTCTCAAGAGCTGGCCATCATCCTGAATTATGACCCCGATGAACCTCCTTTTGAAGAAGGCGAACCTATGAAGCTATCGCGGTTGGAACTGGCCGTAGACTTCAAACAAAAGAAAGTAAGTTGAAGCTTTCTATGAAGAAATTTATACTACAAGGGCATTCTGGCTGCGCCCTACTTAACCTACCTAAACCATCGTCGTTTATTAGTAATCTATCAATATATTTAAGCCATAGACCGCAAACAGATAGATAGACAGACGCGACCAAAGATGTGTATAATGACATGTAGTGATTCGACATTAACTTAAACATAAAAAATACGATATTTCTGTACAATTATAAATTGAAACCTTTAATAGAAATAATATAGAAACAATTATATGAAACCTTATTAATTGTAGGGATGATGATCTTCCTAAAAAAAGTTTCCAGCTAAGACTTCAATTTAACTTTCATAAACATTGTCTCAGTTCGTAGCACATCCGAAGATCCAACAGCTGCTGGCTTCAATATGGTATGAAGGCGTCCCAGGGTTCCGTCGGAAGTCCAACCTGGAGAAGATGATGATCATCATGAGAGTGGCGCTCCTGTTTCCTTACTACTGCTGCTTGTATATGATAGCGCCCAACTGCAACACTGGCAAGCTCATGAGAAAACCGTTTATGAAATTCTTGATACATGCCTCAAGTTATTTATTCTTTCTATGTAAGTAGTTCTCGGTAAGATGATTCTGATGCCAATTTATGATCAAAAAATTGTAATAGCGATTGAATTCATATAACAATGAAAGATGGGAGAGCCATGCCATGAGGTTGCATTGTACCAGGATTTGACGGGGTGATATTAGTCTCCTAATGAATACTCGCATCAAGTGTCATCTCCAGGACGATGGCATCTCAAGGAACACTGAACAGAATCGCTTGAGCCCTATTCTACCCTTTCCGATCTCTTCTACCACATTCTTTATAACCTTTCTCCTAACACATTTCCTTACCTAATTTAAACGCTCACACCATATTTTTGAAGGAGGTAGCTTATTTTAGGAACAAGAAAAGTTTTTATATAAATAAAGTTCTAACGTTGTTCGGCGACTTTTCAGTTCTACTAATTCTGGTATCTCAAAGAGCGGAGGTGCAAGTGGTGCAGCTGTTTGGTCCAGAGTGGATGGTCAAGCAATTGGGAGAAGATCTAAAAAAACAGAGAGGCAACGGACCGACAGCTCTGGAAGTTATAGTTCTTATATATGTTATTGGTGAGTATTTTTTAGGATTTTTCACACAGATATGAATTCAAAATTGTCGTGATTATCAAAAGTTTTAAACGCTTACGGGATAATTGGGTAAAATTTAACGGTTTAATCTTTTGCTATTTATTGACATGAAGAGTTAGAAATTCCATGACTGATTGCATGAAAATTTTTAACCCTTTACCAGGTTTTATTTGGGAGGAAACCCAAGAGATGTACACAGTTGGGTTTCGAACTTATCTGCGGAACATGTGGAACTTCATCGACTTCACACGAAACTCGCTATACGTGTCAGTAGCTCTGTTGAGATTTGCGGCCTATTTGCAACAAAGCGCCGAGATCGAGAAGGACCCCAGAACTAGATTCATTCCGAGGGAACACTGGGACGATTTTGACCCACAGTTAATAGCTGAAGGGTTGTTCGCTGCTGCTAATATATTCAGGTAAATGGTAATACTAGTTTCAACTACCCAGTAATATAGTTAACCAAAAGCGCTAGTTCTTAGATATTTGCAAATTATGGAAATAAAAGCGCATATGGAAATTATGCGCTTCATATTTTTGAGTATGTACTGTAAAGTACACTGTTTTTTTCTAATTTATTTCGAGTCAAAAATTTTTAAAATATCCAAACGTAAATAACTTATCTAACATTCTAACAATAGATACAGAAAATTTCTCAATCAAAATGAACTTCACATTAAAAACCGTACATCAATTGTTACATGAAGGAGTTCCCGCTAGGAAATAGATTATTCCTAACAATGAAACATTGACACATACTATTTTGTTCCAGCGCCTTGAAGTTAATACATCTGTTTTCCATCAACCCTCACTTGGGTCCTCTTCAGATCTCCCTTGGTCGGATGGTCATCGATATAGTCAAATTCTTCTTCATTTATAGTCTTGTGCTTTTCGCGTTTGCCTGTGGTAAGTATCTGGCTACTTTACTAAGTCGATATTTAAAAATGATATTATACGGTCGTATCTTTTCTTGAAAGAAATCAGAGCAGCTACTCCGAATGCAATCGTCGTCGATATCGAAAATTTTTTGATACTGCTAACCAAGCTATGAGACTAAATATACTCTTATAAAGAATCGGATCGCACATCAGTTTATCGGAATGTAATCGAAACAGAAATAAAAGTTTTTATATCAATTCGAAGTTGCTCAAAAACTGTATCTAAAATAATAAAAATCGACATCGATTGTGTTCGGAGTAGAGCTTCAGGTAATTTTCAACCTTCGTTGTCGATAATACTAGAAGTAAGAATTTTCAGGCATGAAGAACGTACTTTATAGGCAGGGTATATTTAAATTTAATACAATTTAATGACGTACTTAATGAATTATAACTAATCAAAGTTTTTAATTAGTCCCTTTTCAATCTTTTGTTCAATCCAATTTGCTAATTTACCAACATACGGTATAAATAAATTAACGACGGAAAAGAATACATATAAAATAAATTTTAACGTTAAAATATGTTACATGATGAATGTTAGAAAGATGAGGTCAATTATACCAAAATTTCAAAAACATTTCTTTACTGTATATAACTATTTTCCATTAAATAGGAAATAAATTGTATCGCTCTTATAATTGACTTGTTATCTTAAGAGGCCAGCGGCTAAACATTAAACAAGTATTATGACATTATTTTTTACCGGGAATGGGTCGCAAAACATTTAGTATAAATGTTGTGTTCCAAATTATTTTTTATCTAATAAGAGATCATGGTATAAAAAAATATTCTTATCACAAGGGCTACATTTTGAATTTACTTAATTGCTGTTTATTTTATCTGCCTGTTTATTTATTAGAAGCTTATTAGATCGCAGTTCCAATTTACTAGGTGACAATAAAAAACGAACTGTCGTATAAATTTAAACTACTTCCTTTTTTGGGACTATTATAGTATAAGTAACTGTAATATCTTATCTTGCGCAATCGTTATGTGATTATTTTAAATAAAATCGTTTTTATGATTTTGTTAAAGATCTTTTAACATATTTTAAGCATCAGAACGTCCTATATCAACTAGAATAATGTTTTTTTATACAAATAAATTCTGTTTTTTAATCTGTAGTGTTTCCATTAAGTAGTTTTAATAACCAATGACGCAATAAGGAGGTTTTATCCAATTACTTTTTTAAGCTTTTATATGAGTGTTTCCTGTATGTAAAATAATATTTTATTCCTGTAATAACTAATCTAGTACTTTATCAGGTTTAAACCAATTGCTATGGTATTTTGCGGATTTGGAAAAGCAGAAGTGCTATATCCTCCCCGGAGGTCTACCTGATTGGGACAACGCAGGGGACTCTTGCACAAAATGGCGGAGTTTTGGCAAGTGAGTCCGGTTTGAAAGCTAGATTCAATGAGTAAGTTTATTTGCTAGTATGTGTAAACTATATATAGCTATAATATCATAATATGTGGCCACTTTCTCGCTCGTTTTAAATTTTTATGTAATATATTTCCTACCGTAAAATATCATTAAAATAATTATTAAGTACAACATTATCCGATTGCAAACGGAAACTTTTAAACAATAACAACATTTTTGTTTGTTCAATAAAGTTAATGCTGTCATTAGCGTCTGACCTAGTTGCCATGACGATAAACAGTATTGTTTTACATAAATCATATAGCATTTTTGTAGTTTAGTTTTGAACAGTTTTCATTTAGTTCTGTAGTTTTATTTATATTAATAAAAATGGGTGAAGCTCAATACGGTGTACGTCATGTCATTGGCGCTCCAGTTGCGACTACACGATTACCTGAACAGGCCATAGTATGCATGCCGCCAAGATCTGCTAAGTTTACCTTGGCAGAATGGAAACTGAGCAATGGCATGCGTTGCCGCAATACTGTAGACCAACAACAGTTAGCGGAACGTGTCCTTAAAGAATCCGAAAGGATTAGAGATGAGACAGGCGAGCGTGCGGAGATTATGAAAGCAACTTCTGACAGGCGTCTCGAAGAACGCATTGGTGATATTGAGTTCAACAAGAATGAACTGCAGATACAGAGAAAAGAGATTTGCATCGAGCTCGAAGCGCTCAGCCTTTACAAGACTCGCCTACAGGATTGTCTTTCTTCTCTGCAAACCAACGCGTTGACAATTTGTCGTAAATGTCTCATGTTACGGGACGGTCGTATTGGTATTGATCTGGTAGTCGATGAAGTAGAATCTGCTCTTCAACGGGAGATCACTAGTATTCTCGGGGGCCAGAGCCTCCTGCAGCGAGCTTTGGAGCAACTGCATGAGCAAATGAGACGTCTTCGCTCCACCAAATACCTTCTCGACCGAGATCTTCAGTACAAACAGGCAGCGATTGATTATGATAAAGGATCCTTGTCTATGAAACCGACTAACCTTTGCCTATCCATTTACGAGGGCTACGCAAATCTCGATCCGGCAAATGTATCGTCCGATGAATATAATGCGTACTCCGCAAAAAATATCCAGTTGGCTGCAAGGGAAGTCACCAGCGCCCGACCGATCCGGGTATTCATTGATACTCTATTAAAGCAAGTCATAGATGATCTTTGGACAGCGTTTGATAAATGCAATCATGAGTTTCACGAGCGTATTGAGGATACAAAAAGAGCTAAGGGTGTCCTTGAAGATATGCATAGGGAGACGACTGAAAAAATTTGTGAAATGCAGAACAATATTATGATGTTGAAAAAAGCTTTGGTTGATAAGGAAGGGAGTACTGCTTTAGCACATACAAGATTGGGGAGGAGAGCGCAGCGTGTAGGAGCTGAATTAGTTCGCGACGCCCCTGGACAGGCTTTGTACTATGAGTGTGAGATGCTACGTCACAGTACGGAACAACTGCAGCAAATGCTGCATGAGGCAAATTCATGTCTACGGTACCTTTGTCAAGTCCAAATCCAACTCGAAGAAGATATTAATGTTAAAATGAACACATTGAAAATTGATGAAGTCGACTGTATGACTATACGGGCTACAATGGATTACCATTCTTATTAATCCTTTACAAGTTTTTACATTCAAAATTTATCATTTCATACACGTTTTGGATGACATATTGCAATGTTTTGTAGAAATTGAATGTTCCAATTTTGTTTTTGTGATTACATTTATATATAATGCCTTTCGCATCACGTATTAAAAGGAATTCAATAAATCCATCTTTGACTTTAATATTCGTGGGTAAAATATGAACACATTTTTACTTAGGATAGAAGGCTAGAAAATATCGCAGTAGTATGTGTTTATATCAAAAATATTTAATTAAGATGCTCAGAAATTATACTATTTACTTTTGAACAGACTTAATACAATGCACTTATATTAAAAATGTAATCTGCAGCTTTCTGAATGTTTTGGCATCATCCTTAGTTAAAAATAAGTTTAAATTGTATTTATAATAAAGAAGGGTAGGAATTGTATAGTATATAATTTATTCAATTAAGAATAACAAGCTTTTAACAAATTGTTTTACATGAAGATAGGACATGTCTGCTTTAGTTGTACTATACAGTTGAACGTAAACAAGAATGTTTTTATTAGCGTCTTCGAGGCATCTCAGTCTCTCTTCTGGGCGTCATTCGGTATGGTTGGCTTAGAGAACTTTGAACTGGCTGGTATCAAGAGCTACACCAGGTTCTGGGGACTCCTCATGTTCGGGTCGTACTCCGTGATCAACGTGATCGTCCTACTAAACCTGCTGATCGCTATGATGTCCAATTCCTACGCGCATATTGATGTAAGTATAAAAAGACGGTAAAACATACTTTAAGACCTTAAGAACCATCTAGAACTATCAAATGAAAATAAGATAGTAATCAATGTACAATCTTAGAATCAGTAAAATAAGATTTTTGATACAGGTATAATAAAGTAATGTGTTCCTTGTTATCTTGTTTCCATATGTCAATCCATATGTAAATTTCGATGGGTAAACCAATACCAAAATCCAGTCATATACATTTAATTTGAAAACGATAACGAAACATTTTCTCTCTTACTATCTTAATTAGACATTTATCGGGATTTGAATAAATTTCTAGGAACGTTCAGACGTAGAATGGAAATTCGCTCGGACTCGTCTCTGGATGTCATACTTCGAAGACATCCCGACTTTACCACCACCCTTCAACATTCTCCCCACCCCGAAACGTGTGATGAAATTGTTCGGGACGAGGGATGGAGACAAGAAGGTGAAAGTTAAGGTATCGTTTATTTTTACAGTAAAACCTCATTAAACAAAATTTTGGTGAACAATTGATGTTCTGAAGGTGGGGAAGAAGGGAATAAATCGTAATAAAATAAAAAAAATAAATAAAGATGTGAATCTTTACAATTCTGCGGCATTTCAATAATAAAAAATAGAGGTTTTAAAAGCAATTTGTATTGGTTACCCCTAAGCGATTTCAAAGTCAAAGTCAATGTAACACTTGAATCGTCATGGTATTACAAAACATTTACCACCGGTTCGGAAGGCAGTTTCTACAGAGAAGAACCGGCAAGAAACTCTGATAGTCGCTCTCTTTAAAATTAGAACATACAATTGTACATATAAACAACGACTATTGTAATATGTATACATGAAAAAGGTCACCATCCCACGAGCGTTAAGATATCATTCCAAGGGTTTTATCTTCAATATAAGTATTCATTTAATGTATAGTAAGCCTTTTTAGTTTTAGTTACCCGCTATAAGAACATATAAATTATCATATATATAGACAGTATTAGAAAGAAAGAAACATTTACTGCAGAGCACATTACTTACACATTGAAACAATACACACGACACTTTAGACAATTAAAAAATACAGACAGGAAAAGACCGATTCCAATCAGTAGTTAGAACTTATTATCATACTAGCTATTGCTCGCGACTTCGTCCCCGTTGATTTGTTTTTCCATTATTTCTTTGCTCCTATTAGTCGCAGCATGATGTTACGTAGCCTAAAGCCTTCCTCGATAAATTGTCTATTCAATAAAAAAAGAAATTTTCGATTCGAACCAGTATTTCCTGAGATTAGCGCGTTCAAACAAACAAACTCTTCAGCTTTATATATTAGTATAGATATAGATATAGATATATTAAAAATTTTATAACCGTTTCAATCAAATTTAATTCAATAATTTATATTCTTACTGGAAAACAGCCACGGATTCACACACACATATGATGCATGTACTATACATATAAATTTACCTATTCAATCATCCTATCCATTAAAAAACCAAATCGAAATCCATTAAGTAGTTTTAAAGATCCAAGCATTCATAGAGACAGACGGAAAAAGCGACTTTGTATTTTACTATATAATGACGAAGATATTAAATAATTAAATTAATTCCAAACCGCGCCAAACGTTGGCCACACCTGCCTGCGCACGTAATCAATATTTATGAAGCTAATAATTATACAATATGTCTGATTAATGTTTCCCTGTTTCTCTAAACTCGATCCTTATATGGTAATATCAATATTGCCTTCCTCTAGCTATTATTATTACTGTAAACACTTCCTTTTTAACCGACATAGAGAAACGTAGTCATGTTTTTTTAATGGCTTCCCTTCCTTTAAAGATGAAACATCTACATATACTTTCGTGTAATTTTTAATATTGTATGGAAGTGTATAGTACGCGCGAAGAATCTTTAGCGCTGAATGAAACCTGCGCAGAAGTCAAAAATAAGGTATCGAGGTGTTGGCGCGGCGCGCGGGGTGCGTGATCGTCGGGTGCGCGAGCGTTGATTGGTTGTCCCAGTCGTGTTGTCTTTCTCGCATATAGTGGTGCAAAACTTTTGTAAGTCTGTACGTGTATACTAAATTGCTAAATCACAATTGACATTTCCGGGATTTATCGATGTAAATATAAAAGAAATGTCATACGATTGTTACGCAAGTATTACTCCTGAGTTTATTTTTAATTTTGAAGTTGTAACTCTTTTTTAATTTTTTTTCTCGTATGCATGGTGTGGCTTCAAAAATTATAACTATTTTGTTAAAATTGTATTTCTTATGTTATTGTACCTATGTTTTATAATAATCAATTACCGGTTGTCCTTATTCAATAAATAAATAAATAAATAAGGTCTTCAGCAATATTTTGCATGCAACGATTGGTAAAATTAGAATCTACAAAGGTGTCCATACCTTTTAGTCATTAGTTTTATTATATGTCGAAGAGGGAGGGAGGGCCGGCCGGGCGCTAACGCGTTATATCAGGCATGGCGATTATCAAAACAAAGCGTAGTTGTTCACTTTAACAATGTATTTCCAGTATTAAATTATAACAGTAAGAAAATGATTTAGGATCAACACGATAAATCACGATTTAGTTGGTAACGCAGCGAGTTCGTCCGCCCGACCCGTCAGCGCCCGCGCTCTCCCAATTGTGACAATCACTCAACTGACAGCTGTCAAACGTCATACCGACACCGGGGTGACCTCACTCAAGCTATCTGCCTGACGTTTCCAACTAATTCGTTATAATAAAATCACAATTATTTCTGACGCTTCGACATATATATAAAGTAAATATGATAGTAATAAGCTTTCGCTCCCGACTACAGTATTTTTTTCATTTAAAGTAAATATGATAGTATTGATAGTAATAAGCTTTCGCTCCCGACTGTACTGAAATGTTTTCCCGTAGAAAACACGTCACAAAGGAGGTTAATAGCTGTCTTACTTGATAAACTCATCTATTTACATTAATAGATTATGTCAGTGGTCCCAACCAGTGGCTTTTAACTTTCCTTTTCTATTTAAATAAAACCTTTTTTTGTATTTTACCATCTTAATGGTAGGTGCATATTTCTGAACACTGGTGCGAAAGTGATGACGCTATGCAAAAAGGATTGGTTATCTCGTTTTCTCCGAATTTACATTTAATTTAATTCTTTTACATTACTAAGTAGCATTAAAACAATATTTTTTTAAAGAGGTCATGGTACAAATCTGAGTAATCTATATCTATATCTATACAATATAATAAAAACGTAACGAGTCGCTGTCTGTACATGGAAGATGTATGAGAAAAAATATTATGGGAGACCTTTATTAACACAATAGAACCCAAAACAATGATTTTTAAAATTTTTGTCTGTTTGTCTGTTTGTTTGTGCACGCTAATCTCAGAAACGGCTTATCCTATCTAAATGGGGCTAGATGATCTATCTAGATTCAATGATATGTTGTGGTAAGCTTTACTTAACATTTAGTGTTTAATTCATGTCAATCGGTTGATAAATAAAAAAGTTATGACAATTTAAAGAATCTCGTTGAACTTGCTGAACGTTTGTTGGCGCGGGTTCGGCATTTTCAAAAATGCTGCTCAAAGTCACTTTTCTACGCGGGCGAGGTCGCTGGCACAACTAGTGTTATTATAAGCTTGAAACAAAACGTTCCTGATACATGATAGTTTTGTAAAAGATGGTGGTTGGCCCCCAGTTCCCTATTTTTATGTTTTATCTTTTA
>DWAJ01002083.1:0-19030 GCA_018238005.1 Eurema mandarina | reverse complement strand
GTTATTTCTGATAGGCTTTATTCATTCTATAGATTTTTACGCATATTATATAGCATCTTAATGTCATATATGTTTTTTTCTTCCTCAATAATGTTGTTATTACTTAAGAATGTAATTACAAAACTCAAATATATCTTTATTAAACTAGGCTACATGAAATCTTGTGGAAAAAAGCGTTTTAGGTTAAACCGTCACCGTTTTGCGATCCACCACATCGAGTAGGGGTCAGAGACGTTCGCGGACGATTGTTTCGTGCGTCCTCAGTTAGCCCGCCCCCTGAAAGGGTACGACGGAACACCGGTGGGTTTTAGTCGGTAAGGCCCTTCTAGCGAGTCCGACATAACCGCCTCCTTCTCCCCCGAGGAGGACGCGGTATCCGCAACAGGATTTCTCCAGGACAAAAGGGCATCTTCGCAGACTCTTCCGCGATCAAACTGCATGAAATATCTATTCATTTTTACGGTAAAAACATATGAAAAAAATAGTCCGTCTCTTAGATTATAAAAAAGTAAAACACCCGTAGTTTTTACTACTTATATAGGGCATTAAATTTTAAATTAATTTTAAATTTAATAATAAAAAAAACATCCTCCAAGGGTGGAAAATTGGGGATGAACTTTTTTATACGCAATATCTCCGCCGATTATGAACCAATTTGAACGAGTATTTTTTTGTTGAATAGGTATTGTCATGAAGTCGGTTTTATTTTTTAAAATGTTAATTATCAAATGAATATATCTCCTTTAGTTTTAGAATAAGTAAAAAATACCTAGATATTATTTTTCTTTAATCTATTTTTATGGACATTACATTATTTTTTCGTCGTCATCCCAATTATTGACTGATATTCGATATTCCAACGAAGAAAGCCGTACAAATTTTGCTTGTTCACTGAAATGATAGATCACTTCCGGGCACTATAAATATCATTACACCTATAATATTTCAGGGCGAAACGAAAAAATATATATCTATAACATTAAAATGAACCGGCAAATATGCTGCCAGGTGCTTAACTAACATAGATGTATTGATTTCTATAATTCTTTTTTAAATATTCCTTGAAAAACATCTCTTGCCAATTCTTCCCTGTAGAAACTGCCTTCTAAACCGACGAGACGGTAAATGATTATGTAGTAAATGTAATACTATGACGATTCAAGTGTTAGGTATAAGTAGCGGCACGAATCTTTAGCGCTGAACGAAACCTGCGCGAAAAATAAGGCGCGTGATCGTCGGGTGCGCGAGCGTTGATTGGATCCCCAGTCGTGTTGTCTTTCTCGCACCAATACGTCAATTACGAGCGCGATTCTACCGATGCGCAGCTATTCTCGTCCAGCGCTAAACATCCGTGACGCGACCTATACTTATATTTGACTTTGACTTTGTATGTAAAAACTGGGAATAAAAGGCTTTTTAGTTTGTTAAATCAGTTCAGTGAATCATTATCATTATTTCTGCGAAGGAATAGCTGAGCAGGAGGTTCGTTAATGATAAGCGGTTTTTACGAATAAAAAAGGATTCGTGATAAAAGGAAATAAATTAAGCATCTTCGTTTATGATCAGGCAAGATCGCGGTCAATATGCTTATCAATCACGAAATCATACAAAAATCCTTATTATATGTAGTGAAAACGAAGCTTTTAACATAAATATAACAATTTAAATAATATATATGTATATACTATATATAGTAATGCGAACGGCGCGTCCGTCGGTCCATCATTCGAGCGGATGTCAGCTCCATCGGCGACATTTAATGGTACTCCTATCAGTAGGCGACTCGACGCCAATACAGTATCATATACAAAGGAAGCTATTTATTTAAAACTATCGACCCGATCCGGCTTCGCTCGCATATTTTTATGCATGTATTGTACATATAAACCTTCCTCTTGAATTACTCTATCTATTAAAAGCATGAGAATCGGTTGCGTAGTTATAAAGATTTGAGCATACATAGGGATATAGGGACAAAGAAAGCGACATTGTTTTATACTATGTGATGATAACTGATTGTGAATTATTATATATCTTAATTTATAAAATCTCGTGTCACAATGTTTGTCCTCAATGGACTCCTAAACCACTTAACCGATTATAATAAAATTCGCACACCATGTGCAGTTCGATCCAACTTGAGAGATAGGATAGCTTACATCCCGGTATTGCCCTGGGAACGGGAACTACGCGGGTAAAACCGCGGGGAACGGCTAGTATATTATAATTTTAAATTTTTAAAATTTAGTATCTTTTTGTTTACTCAATATTTAACAACCTTTAATTATTCCTAGCAAGTTATTTTGAGCGTTTGCAATCTTGATTATATTACTTAAAAAAATATAGGTATCAAAACATGAAATAGTAATAGTTTTTAAATATAAGTGAAGCACTTGACGCTAGCACGTGCATCCTCGTCCCGGTATAGAGCGGGTGTGGCGATTAGTTCCGCGGTACAATGTGCCGCTAATCGCCGCGCTTGTCATTGTTCGGTGCCCGCTGCTCAGCCGGGCTAGGGTTGTCACCGGTAGGGTTGATACTTTAACGTTATAAATTTGTGTCTTCATTTTTTAAAGTATCGCCTGCACGTTAAATTATAAAAAAATACTTTAGATTAGATCACACTATCACAGTTAGAACTTTTATTTATACATTTTTTATTGTTGCACTTATTACAAAGCAAAATACCTTGATTAAATGACAAATGAAATAAAATTTATCCACACTAATAAAAACACTATCTATGTAATTCAGAAAAATATGAATAATACGAGTTTCATCAAACTGAGTAAATATATAAATAAAACTCAGTCAGCGCCAACCCTAGCTACAAACACATAGGGTTGGTCCTCTGCGGTTTGACACGCCGCGATGACGTTATAATACTGTTTTGATATGGGCCGCGCGGGACACGTGCGCTATAAACTTTAATTCAGCCCGACGTTTATTCGACAATGGCTTATTAATATCGCTATTAGTGACATGTATAAGTGTTACTCTTTCGATATTAATAGTTGAAATGAACAAATGATGGACGTAGAATGTGGTATTTAGTTTTAAATTTATGAGTATTGAGATTTCGAATTTAACTGTTAGGTTCATGAAGGTTTTTAATTAACATTATTTTTTTGTTGTTCGTTTGTTTGTTTGAGACTTCCTCTTATCTAAGAATCTACTAGTATAAAAGAGTAAAAAATAGACTCCTAAAATCTAAAAAAAACATAATATTTCATTTGTTATCATTAAGTTATAAGTGTAGGCACAAAAATGGCTTGATTAATTTATCAATATATCATGTTACACATAATTTAGAGCGTACAGTCGTTTTTACTAAATAATTTTATTTTTAACTGATTCGAAAAAGGAGAGAGACAGGGAGAAACCTCCTGCTTTTTTGAAGTCGTTTGAATAGTTTGAAATCAAGTTTGATACTTCAATCTATCAATAGTAGTATAAAACTATTGAATGTAACCAAATTAACGGTATCGCATGTGTGACTTGACCGCTCCGAGATGGCGGTGATAAAGCCGAGATAATATCTTGATATGTACCACGTGGCGCAGTATGGTGCAAGCGAATAGGGCTGCCACAAAGTAAAAGATTTAAAAATATATATTAGGTATATTTATATAAAATAAATCATATGTAGAAAACTCATACATAAGACAACGGACAAGATGTACAAACTCGGTAAATTTTCAAATCTTCAATGAAAATAATGGTTGTCAGATCTTAATTTAAAAAAGCGGTTTGTTAGAAAAGTAATTTAAACTAGCGCTTGCGTGAGACTTAGGGAAAATCAATTTTAAAAGTAAGTCATGTTGTTCTGAGTAATGATTTATTGAAGCGTTATTATTAAGAGTTTTTTACGGCCACGATGGATATTTTTTATACTGTATGCCGATTGGTACTGTATACCGATTTCTCCTCGGGGGATAAGGAAACTGTGCCCTTTGATACGGACGTAATGAGTCTAACAGTCTCCAGCGAGTACATTATATTTGGAAATTTTGTCCTAAAATGACTACATAAAACACGAGTGGCAACCCTACAGTTGACGGGTCTCGGCCGCAAGTGCAGTGCGGCATATGCGGCAGATTAGCGGCACGTGCGGCCCGCCGTGACCGATTGCGATCTTATTGCAATTCGATTGACGCTATATTGTTATTTATAATGATCTAAATATAGAAAGATGCAGGTGTTTAGTGAATATTTTGCGTGTTTCTAGGAAAAAATAGGGTTTTGCTTCGAGAGTTTTTGTTTGTGATGTGACTAATAGAGGTCAAACGTCAAGATGTTCAATTGTATATAATTAATTGGTGCTATATTTACTACAGGAAGCTATACCCTCGTAGTTTTTCATCAATATATGCCATGATAAAAGTAAACCGTGTATATTGGGAGGCTAATCTACCATATGCAAAATTACAACCAAATCTGTACCGTAGTTTTTGCATGACAGAGCATCCAACATGCTTATACTTATACAATCCCACTAACTTTCGCATTTAATAACATTAGTTGGATGTATGTACATCGATCAAACAAACGTAACGCTTAATTTTGAGTAGTACCTGTTAAAACTGAACTAATTCTGAGACTGCCAATACTTTGCACTTTCCCAATCTGTATTATGCGAATCATGTAATCATAACTTTAACTTTAAAAGTACATTTTATTTTGGGCTAAGTAAATTGTTATTTCGTATTGCGTAAATTATTATTTAACCGTGCACGTGCACGTGTTCCGACCAGGTTTAACTTAACAAAACTGTCATTAAATATGATTGTATGCGCAAATCATTGAGTGAGCGGGGGTCGCGATTCGTGAACAATGTCGGATAAACGAATTAGAGATGTTATCAGTTCTGTTAGTTAAGCCGAGATAAGCTGAGGGCTTGTTCATTTGGACTGCCATTGAAATATAATTGTTGCTAGGCTCAGGTGTACTTAAGGGTATCATGTAACTCCAGACAGCGCGAGTTTTGATGGGCGTTGCAGATCACTTACCGACAGGTCACGCGTTTGTTAGTTTGCATCTATATCTATACATATAATAAAAACGAAACCGAGTCGCTATCTGTAGTTAATTCATGTCAATCGGTTGATAAATAAAAATGGCAATTTAATGAATCACATTGAACTTGCTGAACTGTTGGCGCGTGTTAGGCATTTTCAAAAATGCTGCCCAACGTCACTTTTCTACGCAGGCGAAGTCGCGGGCACAGCTAGTATTAAATAAGATTTTAAGAGCCCTTAAACAATACCTACGGACTTTTTGAATCTACCGATAGTAGTTTGTTTGGAGGTCTGAATACATGTTCATTCTATCGCGAAGTCAAAGTGAAAGTTAAGCATATCTTTATTCAGCTAACAAAACATTTACCACCGGATCGAAAAAACGATCGAAATATCGAACCGGATAAAATAGCTTCTAGCATGTTTCATACGACAAGTGAAAAATCAACTGGACATGTGAGAAGCGACACTCGGTCGGACAAATATTGTTTCAGCACTCTCCACTCGCTAAACACCATTACTCCGTCTGACCCTCCCGCACTATCCGTACTTGCAATACGGAAGACCTTATAACTGAAATGCACAACCCTAGCGACTGACGCGCTAATACAAACTTTACGACAATCGAGTTAGGGTTGGTATCTGAACGAAATAAATGTGTTTGTGCAGCTGCCTCTCGACCATCGCCTCTGTACAATACAATAATAATGTAAAGAGCTTAATGTTACAATTTAGAAGTGAATTAAATATAAGCTCGCGTTGTATGGGATTGTATGAGTTCTGATAGTTGGTCGTTGTTTTAAAGGCAAATTTGATATTGGAGATTATTTAACCTATAGGTATAGGAGGACGATAATAATTTTATTTAAGTATAATTAGTATATAACAAAGTATTATAAGAAAATACGTAAGTATTATACGACAACCGAACCGACTGTTCTTTAATGTTGACTGTGTTTATATATTTTACTAGCTGTTATGCTATTATATATATATATATAGATTAGTAGTGTGCTGTTAGGAATAAGAGTGTGGTTTTTATAATCAAGTATCATTTCGCGTCGGTCCGTCACAGAGTGCGCGGACAATTTTATTCAAATTAAAACGAACGGCCTGTTGTGTATCAAATCTGTAACCTCTATCGTTTGAACAAACACCGCGGCAATTTGATTTCATTTGCATTCACTTGATACCTCCCTAACACTTGTTTCAGCTTTATCTAAGCTTCAATTTTTTTTTCTTTAATTGATTAATTAAAATTAGTGACCAGCCCTGATTTTGCACGAATATATTATGCTTGTATTATACACATCTAAATATATATAATTCAAAGGTGACTGACAGACATAGGTAGTCTATCAACGCACAGCCCAAACCACTGGAGGGATCGGGCTGAAATTTGCCATGCAGGTAGATGTTATAACGTAGGCATCCGCTAAGAAAGGATTTTGATCAATTCTACCCCCAAGGGGATAAAATAGGGGATGAAAGTTTGTATGAAAATCCACGTGGGTGGAGTCAGGGGCAATAGCTAGTTTATAACATATTAACCTTCCTCTTGAATCACAATTATCTATTAAAAAACCCGCATGGAAATCTTTTGCGAAATTTTAAAGATTGAAGCATACATAGGGACATACTTTGTTTTAGCGTAAATATGTAATGATGATATACACGAACCCAGGATGTTGGTCAAAATGTTTTTAAAAGGCTTTATATCAAAATGGCTTTATACCTACGAAACTAATAGATTTTATTCTGAATGGTAGATTTTTAAAATCAATAAAGTAATTGTAAAATACTTTAAAATTCTTAGAAATGATAACAAATGTTAAAAACGTGGTACGAAGATTATTTATTGAATTTGAGGCGAATTTATTTAAAAGGTTTTTTAATTAATATGATTGATTATTGTTTTTGTTTACAGCGCAAGAAGAAGCACCTCAGCAATAGTTCGTCAAAAATCTAGTACCTACTTTAGTTCAACAATATTGAATTTATCCAGACCTTTTCTAGGTAATGTATTTGATACAAAATGAATTGTATGTAAATAATCATTAATCGTAGTTTGATTCAATATGATTCATTTACTTGAAAAGTAATTTTTTGAAATCAAAATCAAAATTAAATCGGTTTTTGAACTTTTTGTTAATTTGATTGTTATTAAAAATTTTTTAGTCTAAATTAATTATAGAATCTATGTAACATTGTATAATGCTTTAATCGTATTGTATTAGTATACGAAAAGAATGAAACATTTTCAATTATGTTCAAACTGTACAGTAGGTCTTCGCTCAGGTAGGTGTCAAATCATTAAAAACTCAAGACATTTGTTATTTAAAATGTTTGTTTTAAAATTGTTTTTTAGCCAATAATTAAATTAGTAGATAAGTTTTTTTAAAACATTTCTTCGGATGTGCGTGATTTATTCCAATGTTTGTTTTTTCAAAATTTGTTTTTTGATTTTTTGTTTATAAAATGCAGCCTTGGAATGCGTCACCCACTGCGTGTAGATTTGTAGAATGTTTAGATTTTTACGTTGTTATTTCTACAAAATAAATCAATGAAAGTAAAAAATTGTGTTTTATTGTGGAAACTAAGATACTAATATTTTAAGGGTTTTTGGTCTAAGGAGTGCAAGTCAGATTGTGTAGGTCATTTCTTTTTCTTTATTATAACACAGCCTTATGGCTTCGTCCCTGTGGTTAGTGAGTAGATACCTTCCTTTACAGGGTACGTCCCTGCTAATATTAAAGAAAGGCTAACTTTGATTTTGTGATAGTATATTAGGGATAACTATAAGAGCAATTTAAATACTTTTATCAGCGACAAGTTAGTTCCTGGTCGTTTTAAGACTTGAGTATTCCAAAGAAACATTTTCTGTCTGACAAACCTATCTCAGTAACGCTTAAGCAGTAATTATTGAGATATAATTAATTCAAGTCTACAGACCTAGAATCATATATCTATTTAGGTTATATTTAACAACAGAAAATATCTGTAACCAAATATTTGAATTTAATCGTACCCGTCCGTCGTATAAGTCGGTTATAACGGTAATGTTAAATAATATTGATTGACGTAATAACATATTAAAATAATATTAATCCTTCTCAACCACAAGGCCACAGACCGTAAAAAATCGCAAGCAAGTGCAATGGGAGGGCCGGAGGGACTGCAATTCAATAACAATTGTTTAATTGAGCTCGGATTGGAGGGTTGTTCCGCTGAATTTTGGCACCCTCCGCCCTCTCGCGGCATATATAGCTGTACCAAGATACATTTGCACATTTCGACTTGTACCTGCGCCTACACACTGTCTAATCATTATTATAATTAAAAAAAGTCAATTAAAATATTCGAAATAACGTGAAAAATCAGATTAGGTAGTAGTGAAAAAACAAATATTGAATAATCGACTTATACTTATATAGTGAAAAGTGAAAAAACTAAATATTTAAAAAAACCATGAAAATCAGTTTATAAAAGTTTAATTAATAAAATTTAGACACAAATAAATGAGTCACAGCAGAAAGTTAAATAAATTAGATTTATACAAAAAATAAGTGAAAAACTAGTGAAATTTTCATTACTACCATTAACACTATACGTGCTATTGTGATGGAGGTTCGTTCGCGGGTGCTCACCCGTCGTGGTTTGCGCCGAGGATGTGTGTCTGTCAGTTTTTCCATTGAAGACCTTGCTAAGGCAGTCTGCGATAGGCTCAGTGAAAATGTAAGTTGACTCTTTGTTTTATTTAATACTTTTGCTTCTACATCAATATATTTTATTTTTTAATTTTCGAAGAATAAGGGCATCTTTAGAATAAGAACTTGTTCACGTTGAACGCCTTAATGCGATGGTTAGCCCGGGCGCGATAGACGTTCCTTAATCATTGACATTACCTACTCCAATTTTTAAGTTTAATACACTATGTAATACATATGTTTTCTAGTAATTAGTCAGTAGAAAGAAAGAGACAACCATTTATGTACTTTCGAATTTACATTAATAAATATAAGTGCTTAAAAGTGTAATAATAAGAGCAAAATACTTAAGGTATACGCAGAACTGGACACAGAGGGGCACCTTACATGTCGGGGCGGCCCCGCCCGGGCAGTTGCCCTATCTGCCCTCGCCCCCTCCGCCCCCGCAGCTGGCCTACTTCTGGAGCAGGCCCCCGCTCCCCCCACCGGCCCCACCACCCCCCGCACTCGCCTGCGCCTGCGCCTACTAACCGACGCGCCGCCACACACCGACCTCACGCTATGGTTCGACGAGAACACCCTGGCACTGTTTGATATGCCCTTTCTTACGTTGAGGAATATTTCGGGTAAGTTTCTTAGCTAGAAAGTAGAAAGTAGAGTAGTCTTGTACAAATTTCCTGAACTTGTTGAGATTAAGAAATTTTAGACAAATCTCACTTAACTTCCTCTACTAAAGTTAATTTCAATATTCTTATTTCCAACATAACGCTATCTGTCCATAATACCTACACTCTATTTTACGTCTAAATATACTTAATCAGAAAAACTTTTCAGGCAAAAGCAACTACGCATGCCACGAGTGCGGCGCAGAATACGAGCATCCGAACCCTTTAAAAGTGCACTTATTTCTCAAATGCCAAGCGTTCGACCAAACATCATTCTGGACTAAATGCCTAGCAATACTTCAGAGGAACACTTCTTGGCCAATATCTCTGCCAATGACGTCACCAGCTGAGATTGAAGTCATAGCCGCAGCCTGGGGTCGGTCTAGAGATGGGCATATCTGTGTCTACTGCGGGAAGCTATATTCTAGAAAGTACGGTTTGAAGATTCATATCAGGACTCATACTGGGTACAAGCCGTTGAGGTGTAGGCATTGTTTGCGGGCGTTCGGGGATCCGAGCAATTTGAACAAGCACGTAAGACTTCACGCTACGTCGCCTTCGACTCCGCACACGTGCACGTTGTGTGGGAAAGCTTTGGCCAGGCGACGCGACCTACAGAGGCATCTACGGTCACATCATACATGACGAGCTAACGTTAAGCATCAGTATGAGAGATAAATCCTATAATTTGGGTTCAAGGAACTGTATATTTTATCCTTTCGAACAAATTGCATGTCAAATGTAGGCAATCCTTGAAGGTGTTTTCTAGTCAAAAATCAAGATAGATTAAATACCTATGTACTGTAAATACTCGTTTTAAATATGTGTATGTGATATGTTTTATTATAAAATATAGTCGAATTTTATCTTATCTTTTATTCAATGATACCTCCTTTATTTATAGAAAGCATAAGCTTAAATGTACTAATAAAGTAGTGGTGCGAAAAAGGTTTCGATAACTTTGAACTTTTGTTAGAAAATTATTGACATCATACTTATTATTTGGACAAAAATATAAATAACTTGGGCAAAAGACCAAAACAGGGTAAATAATTATTATACATTTTGCGGTTAGCCTAATTACATGGTTATGCCGATTGTTTTGTATATATGTAGCAATCCTACGGACACTTCACGCTACATTCAGCAATGTGGTGACGAGCATTATCGAGATATACTCGTATAGAGAACAAATAGATTTTTTAAATATTGATAGTACCTAATCACTTTTACTATATCCTAAAAAGCGATTTTGTAGCAAGATGTACAACAATCCAATTAGCTTCAGCATAATTCGGCAATGTGCGCCCCCGAGTCACACTATGCTCTGTAATTGAAAAACTAGGACTAGGTCTATAACCACCCGGTCTATAACAATCTCAATCAGTATAAATATTTATGTAATAGTTCACTACTATATTAAGTATTATTCAACATACTTTTTTGGTTATTATATTTATACATGTCTTTAACCAACTCAGGTTGCCTGGCAAAGATTGCTAGTTAGTCAATTTTCCGTGTCTTTTTAACAAGTACAAATTTTTTATTTGTAATGGACAATAAAGTGTAATAAATAGATAAACCTATCCACCCCAACAATATGCGTATATAGGTCAGGAACAAGAGGCAGATGGCAAGTAAAAGGCGGTTGATCTTAATCGTTTATTGCGTAAACTAGTGGTGCGCCACCTTGGCGGCGATGCGCTTGTCGCGCTCCTCGGCGATGGTGAGGCGCACGCCGCGGCCGCGCGGCAGCGAGATGTACGCCTTCGTGCCCTTGCCGATGATGAACACGTTGTTCAATCTGGAACACGACATACCATTGAGAAGAGAGCTTACACCTTCCTCAGGTCAATTCATATTCGTGAGATTCTTAGGCAGCGATGGTTACTTACGATAAAGGACCCTTCCTGCTTAGTTAAAAAAAATGCAAAACATTACACGGTTACTAAGTTCTAGTGTTATAACCTTTGTTCGAAACGAAAATCCAACGTAATTTATGTTTCATTTATTTTCTAGTACGATCAAATTTTTTTTGACCAAATTTTTATGCAAAAAAATTTGGTATTTAGGATAGACTATTTAAGTATGTATACAGTGTGCTACAAAACAAGTGTCCGATCCGAAAACCACGTATTTATATACCGGTAGGAGGTCCTTATTATGTTTTGAAAAAATAAAATATTTTCAAACAAAAAAAATAAATTTAGTAAATTTGCGACTAATATGGCAATACCATCTCGCGTTCACGTGCTCTACTAGCTATCTGGCCTATAGGCCTACCTATATGGCCTAGAGTCTACGAACTGTACGTGAGTCGTACATTGTTATTTTTAGATATAGATTTTTTATTTTATTTTATTCGAAAAGGTATTTAGATAGAGAATATTACCCTTCGGGGTCGGACTTATGTATATGTTATGGTAAATTGACTCAATAATCAATATTCGAAAATATTAGAGTTAAAAATTATAGCTCCAAAGGGCGTTTATGAGCAGTGATTACTTCCACTTGCATATAAAAAGTGAGTTAACGGAGACGCACTTTGGCTTAACAGTTGATTGTTTTACAATTTCTACATATTATCCTTTCACAACATTTGCGGGGGAATTAAAGATCAAAATTTTGAACAAAATACAAATTCCATGATTCAAAACTTTATTTTTATATTTTTAATAAATAAGCTATTAGTTGCTATTTGTAATAAAAAAATCAATCTAATAATAAAACATCTAATTTGTTTCTTTAAATTTCAAGCCATAGTCATTCTTCAAAGCACCCTCAAAATATTGTGAAAAATCATATAAGATTTCGCTATAATTCAAACTGACCTGGTGGCAAAAGTGTGTCCCGTAGAGTCCTTAATGTGCACAATGTCGAAGGATCCAGGATGCCTCTCGCGGGACACGATGGTGCCCACACGACCCAAATTCCTGCCTCCTGTGATCATGCACAGGTTGCCTGCAAACATAATATGTTGGTATGAAGCAACAATTGTGAAAAATGTATGATTTATTTAAATAGATGATAGATATGTCGCAGGCGGATTGTATAATCCGCTGTATTACATTACGGCTAGCCATTTTGAAAAACAGGGCCGTTTTTTAATGCGGCGGTTTAACGATGTTGAATGCGGATAAGTAAAAAACCGCAGAAATGTATACGCCGCCATATGTTAGTTTTTTAATATATTCGGTTAAGTTAGGTTAGTTATCAGTATAAAAAAAAACTTATTTACTCATCTTTAATAAAAATTAAGCTGAGTATTCAAGTTATTTTTATAATGATACAAAACTAACCTGACCTAACCTAATATTATAAAAATAAAGCTGAGTAATCAAGTTTATTTTATAATGATTCAAAAACTATGCAATGACAATATGGCTTTGTACGTCCAGGATTATTCTAAAATAAGAATTTTCTAAATTTCTAAATTCTTACTAACACATTTTGTGATTCATATTTATATTATAGATATAGCTGCTGATATATTTATAACAACCAACCTAACTTACTAATAACAAATTAATAATAAGATAAACATAAAATATGAAATTAATGGTTTCTTGGTCAGTATTTGCTAAGAACTTGGCCGCAGGCTATTCATGGTAATAATCAATCATAACAAATAATATGTGAATAATAAAGCACCAAAGTATGTTGTTGTTGCTTGATATGCGAGCAAACTAACTAATATCCATGAGTAATGCCTATCTTACATTTATTTTAATTTAGTTTACTATAGAAACATCCACAAAATTTCCTTTTTTGTGTAAAACTTTTGAATTGATAGTTTTTGTTTTATGGGAATAATAATTATATAGTAGAAAAAAAGCTTAGATGTTTAAATTGAGATTCCCCTGTATTTTTGAAGTTTCAACTTTGGGATAGGTTTTGTGTTACTGACTGTTTCGTGTTACTGACTGTTTTGGATTTTATGATGTTTGAGAGACTCGACAAATTGTGGTTAAACTTTAAGGAGACTATTACTTAATATATATTTTTTCAGTCTAAGAAAATCACTTACCAGACTCAAACTTGATGTAGTCCATGATCTTAGTGGTGGCAATGTCGAGCTGGATGGAATCATTGACCTTGATGAGGGGGTCAGGGTAACGGATGGTGCGGCCATCGTGGGTCACCAAGAAAGGTACTCCCTTGGGGCCTGTGCCTACTTGCTTTACTTTGCACAGCTTGTACTGAAAGGATAATCGTAATTATTAGCAAGTTATAATGAAGTTTCTGCTACTAATACAAATTATATTATATACATACATAGGTACATACCCTTACATTTCTAATTATAAACTCAAATAACAAAATTAAAAATTTTGCATTACAAGACATGTTACATCTTACAACATAGTGACTACTGGTTTATTTAACTAGTATATATTCCTTCAAATTACGTTTACTATACTTGATAGTGATACTTAAATATTCAGAAAATATAATAATAAGGTTTAACCTTTAATTCAGATTATGAGAAAAATAAAGGTTTCAATTATTTGTTTTTTGTTCAACAAATTGAGGACCAAGAAAAAAATTATGTTTTGTAAAGACTGAAGCTATGAAAATTTATCCTATTCTTAATTCCATCCATACTCATACTAATGCAAGTGTAATATCCATGTACCATACCTTAGCTTCTTCAGGGGTAATCCTGTGGATGGTGAAACGACCCTTAACATCATAGATAAGACGGAACAATTCATTGGTCTTTTCAATTGATACAACATCTGGAATAATGGAAATAAAGTTATTGAGAGATTCATAATTAACGTGGGTAAAGAATTAATAAGATGACAGAAAATTGAACTTTTAATGTATACTACAACATAATTGAAACAAAATACTTTAAAATACCAATTGAACATTCCTAATATTCGTCAATTTATAGGTAATAGATAACTACTAAACTAGTGGTAATATGATTTCTTAGATTTACGTCAAGGAGTAATAGTGAAAGCTATTGGTCACCTCACTCGAGAAACAAAAAGCGGCAAACTCACCCATAAAACCAGCAGGGTATGTGGGGTCAGTGCGGACTTTGCCGTCAACTTTGATGAGACGTTGCTTCACGATTTTGAGCACTTCATTGCCGGTGAGCGCGTACTTTAGCCGGTTGCGCAGGAAGATCACCAGCGGCAAACATTCCCGGAGCTTGTGTGGACCGGTGGATGGCCGGGGTGCGTACACACCCCCCAATTTGTCCAACATCCATGCTTTAGGTGCGTTTAAACGCTTCAAATGCTTCTTAGGTCCGCGTGCCTACACGAAAACAAACGTTAACTTCTCAAAATATCTGACCTAAACACTAAACACACTTTCACAATCATTATTTATATATCAAATCACTGCGTATTTTTATTGTTTTCATTGAAATTTCAATAGTAGCTAATATATTTACATGCTAGCCTTGTAACTATTCACTTGTTTAAGATCAAAATAGTTAGTTTCACTTGGGTTTTGAAAGAAATAATTAATATACAAGATTATTTAAACAGTAGGGAACTATAATAATTTAATAGGAAGGATAAATTACTGTAATATTTTTAGATTAAAACGGATTAATTTCAAACTTTTAACCAAACTCACCATGTTGGACACAAATTTCAACAAGAAAAGAACTAAAACGTCAACTCCTTACGTCAAGTCAATTGGACAACTGACATTGAGGTGATTGAATGTTGGTACACCTTTCTACAGATTATATCATATTAGCAGATAATTTACAGTTTTTATATTCACTTTTCACTCACAACTAGATTAATGTTTTCGTTTAATATTTATTATTTACGTCACAAAATAATTTTAGCAATAAGCATTCAGAGAATTTAAACAGGTACTACAGCTAGAAATAATTATTACTTCTTTATTTTATGTAAATGTAAATATTAATTATTTTCTATATTGTAATTATAAAATAAGATTTTGTTATATATTTGCCTATTAAATTAAAATATAAATAAGTATTATATTTCAAATTATTATTTCTCTAATTAGTATGAACTAAATAGATTTATGCTAGACATTTCACATTTGGCAATTGGCAGCATTGACAGCATTAACTTGAAGAGGTTATTTTTTAACCTAAACATTTGGTTATATATCATTTAATTCTAAAATAAAATGTGTGAAATTGTTAAGTTAAAAGCGTGTTATTGTTAATAAAATGAAGCAGACGTAGAGAACGGAACGCTTTTAAAATTGAATATTTGGTATATAGTTTTTAATAATTTTGTAACCAAATGGACTCATCGGGTTCAGAAGATAGTTTTGCTTGGGCGAACGCGTCAACCGATAAAAGCGATTTCGAAGAAGATAACTCGTAAGTTGTTCGTGTTTTGATACGATAAATTAATATAAATACTGAAAACCTATTAAATAATTAACGCATGTATAATAATCATAACTATAAATTGTTAAATATTATTTTCTTGATTTAAAGATAAAATATTTAAACTTGTTATTGCAGTTCTAACATTAATATGAAGAAGGAAAGAAAATCTGATGAAGAGTTAGCCTATAGTTCTGAAAATCAAAAGGTTGAATTAAAGAAATCTAAAAAAGCTAAAAAACGGAAAGCAAGCTCAAATGAAAGTGATTCTGAATATACATCATCAAAGAAGAAGCGTATCAAGATAGAACCTGAAAGTGACACTTCAGAAAAAATGGTAAAAACTTATTGTATTCTTCTATTATAAGGAATCTGCTCCTCTTGATCCTCTAGATATAGTGAACCTATTTTATTACAATTGTTTGAACAATAAAAATTAATGCAGTCAAAGCTTAAAGGTATATACTCTACATTCCATATTTAACAACAAAAAAATAAAACACCAATTTGTGTTTAGCTGGTTAAAGCTAAGTTTAAACAAATGTATTTAAAACATTAACTGTACACTTCAAATATAGGTATATGGACTCTAGCCAATTTCAACTAACCACAATACAAAACAATAGATAATACCTATTCAACAAAAAATAATTGTTCAAATTGGTTCATAATCGGCGAAGATATTGCGTATAAAAAAGTTCATCTGCAATTTTCCACCCTTGGGGGTTGTTTTTTTTTATTATTAAATTTAAATGGGACCGCCCTTGAGGTATTATCTATACGCCGAAAAAAGATTTGTTCAATTCGGTTCATAATTGGCGGAGTTATCGCGTAACAAACATAGAAAAAAAACATAAGGGTCGAATTGAGAACCTCCTCCTTTTTGTGAAGTCGGTTGAAAATTATATACCTACTTGGTTTTAATTTCGATATTAATTGACATTACTGTTTAATTTGCAGGTAAAAGAAGAGGATGAATCTAATGAAGTAATAAAACCAAGTAAAGATAAAAAGAAAAAGCGTCTTACACAAACAGATTTAGAAGAAACCGTCATAAAATCTGAAATGAATAGTGAGTTGGACCATAGTTATGAAATAAATGAAAGCATAAAACCAAAAAAAGATAAGAAAAAGAAGCGAAGAAAAGACACAGATGCAACATTAGACATGGATAGTACTGTTACTGATGAGAAAATCAATCAAAATGGTGATATTGGACATGATGAGGTAGAAGAAAAAATACACATTGAAGAAACAATTATTACAGTACCAGGAACCAATCATATTGTTGAGGTTCTTGAAGAGGGTAATAAACGCAAAAAAAAGAAAAATAAAGATAAGAAGATAGTTAAAGATGAAGATGTCAATGATTCTCATTCGGACAGCGTAAATATCTCTGCTATTGCCAATGATATAACTGAAATTGAGCATACCGATAATGAACTTCCTGAGGATAGTTTCACTCAAAAGATAGAAGGGCACACTCATAATGAAAGTAAATACAATAATAGCAGAAAACTTTCAGACAGATTACAATTTGAAGATGATAAGAATGACATGGATATAAGCATGCAAAACGATAGTAAAATTGAAAATGGTGAAGAAACTAAAATGTCCAAAAGAATGGATCTATATATTAGAAATAATAAAAATTTGCAAGTTAAAAATCCCAAAATTGATGTCAATTGTGTCATTTCAAATGAAGATGAAGTGTGGCTCTTGAGATGTCCTCGAGAAATAGATATAAATTTATTACAAGGCGTGAGCCTAAATGACGATAGTAAAAGTAAAATAAAAATCAGCGGTAAAAAATATGAAGCAATTCTAGATGAGGAAAAATTGCAACTACCTATTTTTACTTATTGCATTAAAAGTATAAAACCTGTGATAAAAAATGTTAAATTAAATGGTTGTTTCAATATAAAACGAAGGTTACCAAAACCACACTTTCCTAACAGTGATGTTATGGCTGATAACCAAACTGATTTTATACCACTACCAGAAACTAAATGTCGCCACCCACTATTTGGCATCAATTACAAAAAATCTATAAAAGTACCTACTGAAATAGCTGAGCGTCTAAAAGCTGACAATCCTGTAGAGATAGAAGAAGAGGTAATAACGAAAAAGAAAAAAAATAAAAAGGCGAAGAGACAATTAGAATTAGAGACAGAAGCAGAAGTCGCAGTGTCTGTTAAACACGAAGAAGAACCTGTAAGCAAGAAAAAGAAGAAAAGAAAGCATAATCAAGTAGAAGAAACTCCAGTGAAAGCGAAACGGATAAAGTATGATCCTGATTGTGGTGAGACATGGGAGTCAGAAAAAGCTATTGAAGAAACACTATTTAACTTTTAAGAATTTTTAGAATAAAACTATCACCTTGTGGTGCTTTGTATATTATACTTAGGAATATCTATAGATAATGTCAGAAAAACAATTTGTTTTTACTTAAATGGACGTTTAAATTCGTATTTAAGTGACTTAAGAAAAATACACATTTAAATAAGATGTTTAAAATATTCTTTTTTATATCCTCCACCTATTTCTATACCAAAAATACTGAGTTAATCAACTTTTTTTTTAAGTTTCCGTCTACGCATATGAAGTCGTAAACATTCATATTTTTGTTGATTTCGCAAAAATAAGCATTCTTTGCTGTACATTAAATATTTTTTATTTTTTTTATTATCTCAGACTACAATCTAATTAATAAAAAATTGGAATACCTTTAGTGCGTATTTTAAAATATACGCACATCATTTATAATGTAACGGTTTATCGCTTAAGAGGAAATTGAGGGAAAATTATTTTAACAGTTCCTCCCAAGATGCCAACGAAGCATACTTTTGATTTTCACCGTTATTATCCTCAAGTTCATAAAACAAAGTATAGGTCGCGTCACGGATGTTTAGCGCTGGACGAGAATAGCTGCGCATCGGTAGAATCGCGCTCGTAATTGACGTATTGGTGCGAGAAAGACTGGGGAGTGGGGAACCAATCAACGCTCGCGCACCCGACGATCACGCGCCCCGCGAGCCGTGCCGTCCCCTCGATACCTTATTTTTGACTTCTGCGCAGGTTTCGTTCAGCGCTAAAGATTCGTGACGCGTACTATATAGATCGCGTGACGCGTACTGTAACTGCCATTGCATTCTAAGCAAGCTGCAGTGCAGTTTCCTGGACCCATAAGATGCTCCTCATCTTGTTTTTCATGCGCAAAAAATATTTTTTAGTAAAGATTCTGGAGCTGGTCGCTGCGTCATTGTCTGCGGTATCAACATTCCGCGTTCATTTTTCCAA
>DWAJ01002082.1:0-19038 GCA_018238005.1 Eurema mandarina | reverse complement strand
AGTACGCGTCATTTATGTTTAGCGCTGGACGACAATAGCTGCGCATCGGTAGAATCGCGCTCGTAATTGACGTATTGGTGCGAGAAAGACAACACGACTGGGATAACTAATCAACGCTCGCGCATCCGACGATCACGCGCCCCTCGCGCCGCGCCGTTACCTCGATACCTTATTTTTACTCCTGCGCAGGTTTCGTTCAGCGCTAAAGATTCGTGACGCGACCTATACAAAAAGGGTTCAATTTCACAGTTCGCCAAACAAATTGTCAAAATTACTTTGCTTGAGGCACGCTTAAATTTGATTTGCGTATGAGTTTTTGGTTATGTAGGTATTATACATATAAACATTCCACTTAAATCACTCTATCTGATAAAAACGGCATGAAAATCGGTTGCGTAGTTTTGAAGATTTAGCATACAGAGGGACAGACGACTTTGTTTAATACTTCTCTGTAGAAACTGCCTTCCGAGCCGGTGGTAAATGTTTTGTAATACCGTGACGATTTAAGTGTTACTATATGTAGCCTAATTGAATACAGATTCTTTTGACTTTGACTGTGTAAATACGGCAAGAAGGCAAACCAATCTTCTCATTAACAAATATCTCATTCGCAGGCACACTTAAGAATTAAACTAAAAGCCTATTAAATACGTTATCGCATATGCGTAGACGCCGTATGAGCAATCTATGCGCAAACATGTTTGGTTACCTTAACAAAAGGTTGCTATCTCAATGTCATCTGTCCGTAGTTAACACCTATTTGTAATAAACTAGCGACCCGGCCCGGCTTCGCTCGCAATTTAGAATGTACTATAAATATAAACCTTTCTCTTGAATCACTCTATCTATTAAAAAGAACTGAATAAGAATCGGTTACGTAGTTTTGTGGGAAGGAAGAAGGATGTAACCTTCCTCTGAACCAAAGGGAGGATCCTCGACCAGTCGAACCACTGACTGGCCGGCCGTTAGGCCCCGATGGTTCGATGTCGAGAAGTTGTATATATGCTAAGTCTCGGAAAAATATTGTAAGCGCGATTCAGACTCGGCGCATGAAAAGCGGTCGCTACAGTTTTATAGATGCATGTATATGTAGCATGTATGCAATTATTCAAGTTATTTAAGTATTTAACTTTCAGTTATTTAAGTATGTAGGTATGCAAATTTAAGTATGTATGTATGCATAGGGAAAGGAAAACAAAATATTTTGAGTAACACCTTTTTATTATTATGATAAAAAAGCATGTTCCCTATAAATTCTACAGGTACTGTATATATTATAAATAATAAGTTGACCCGTGCCCACTTCGCTGGGCATAATGTTAATTATAATTTTCGGTTATTTATTTAGCCTATGACACTCGGCAAGAATATGGCTTTCTATTGGTGAAGGAATTTTTAAAATCGGTTCAGTAGATCCCGAGACTATCCCTTACAATTTAACAAACACACAAACTTTACTTCTTTATAATATTAGTATAGATATAGGGCCTATTGGTGGTCTATTGACGTGGATAGACACTCGTGGACCCTAAAAGCTCTACAGTGAATTGCCGAGGCTTTGTGTTTCGTAAATAAATAAAATTTAAAAGAAAAAGTTGTCGAGCTGTCAGGTCAATGACCTAAAGAGAAAGATAGAATTTCGGATAACGATAGTGTTATCAATAGATTTGTTACTGAAAGTAACACAAAGTTGAAGGCTTAACGGATTATTAACACGTGACTTTATTAATAAATTTAAGAAATATATATTTCAATGCAAATTCAATACTATATCTAATTTCAATACTACAGAAGGCGAAGCAAAGTTTTCTAAAATAGAAAAAAATTAAGAATATAGATTCGTTCTCCTAACATAGGCTACTGTGTTCGACATTCCATGTTACATTAGTCAAAGAAAATAGAGTTAAATAAAAACTTAATTTTTCTTAGTCTTTTTATAAATTTCATACTCTAGAACTTGTGATACAAAAAAAAAACATTTTTTTTTTAATTTTAGGGAAACAGTAAGTACTAGAAAATAATACCTTTGCTCTATTTTCTTTACTATAATGGTTTGTAAGCACGTACATGACTTTAATAATAATTTTAGGAAATATACTACTTGAATGCCAATTCAATACTATCTCCAATATGTATATAATAAAAACGTTACGAGTCGCTGTCTGTACATGGAAGATATTTGAGAAACAATATTATACTATACCTTTATTAACGCAATAGAACCCAAAACAATGATTTTTGGAATTTTTGTCTGTTTGTCTGTTTGTTTTGTGCACGCTAATCTCGGAAACGGCTTATCCTATCTAGATGGGGTTTTCAATGATATATTGTGGTAAGCTTTACTTAACAGTAAGTGTTTAATTCACGTCAATCAGATGATAAATAAAAAAAAATTTGGCAATGTAAAGAATCACGTTGAACTTGCTGAACGTTTGATGGCGCGGGTTAGGCATTTACAAAAATGCTGCCCAAAGTCACTTTTCTACGCGAGCGAAGTCGCTGGCACAGCTAGTTCAAAATGTAATTAAGAAAACCCAATAATGCAAACGTTTCAGTGTTTACGAAATTTGTAACATTTTTGCGGTTTTCCTATTTCACGGCTTCGCAACTCGTAAACAAGTACCAAAGTACACAATAATTCATAGCTCGGCCTCTATGAACTATGACGTCACTGCAGAGTAAAACATGAATTGTAGGTTTTACGATTTAACAACAGGAAAATGATTGACATATGAAATATAAGCTGGTCGGTAAATGGCAATAAAAATTATCCGTGGACGATATTGAGGAAAATGATTTGTTAGGCTTTAAAATAACGGTCATATTTGAATATCTATTATGTACAGTAAGTTTGCTTATGAAAGCAACATTAAACTAGTCCAGCAGACAGGCTAGCGCCGAAAATACATTAATTTGAGTTTTGGTGAATATATTTAACGTACAATGTAAGTCATATATAGAATAGACGAATCTTATTTAAAATAATGAAGAATATTGCAAACTAAAACTTTAATACTTCTAAATTGTTTTAGCCACTAATATCTTGGGAAAAAGGAAATAGCGAAAGGTGAATCGAAGCGAAATTCTGTTCTAATAAAATGACGACACCGTATTCACGCAATGGAGTGCCTTATATAGCAGTAACGAGTGTCAATAATGGGTTCCCATCATCTAGCCCGTTCTTTCTCTGGAAGTTCTAATGATCACACGTGTGGGAACGCCGCGCCTTCCGCGTTTGTGTCGTCTTACCCACCTCTTGTCTTGCATACTCGCTTTACGCTTCTGTGCTCCTGGTAATCATGAAATATTACGCAAGATGTGATAAAAAATAAATAAATCCCTAGAGGCCTATTTGTTGAGTCAGTCAGCATTATTATAATCTTAAGATATTTAAAACTTTTTACATTACCTTTTTTATTAATCATGTGCAGTTAATCATGTCTTTTTTTACACGAAATATTTTCTATATCCATAGAAGGTGTTGTTAAAACTGTTTGTTTTCTTAATTTATTGAACTAACCGCACCCTGCAAGGTGAAGAGGAGGTCGTGTAGTTTGAAAATAGCAAGATAAAAATTATTCTAATACATTTATACATTTCAACTTTACATGTTAACACAAGTTTTCATCCTTCTGCATGTCAAATTTGGGCAAAATTCGCAAAGGAGATTTTGCGCGAATGATTAAAAAGTGAAAAAAAAATCCATAATATATTAATATATTTTCAACCCATTAATTCCATTATATTATATATAATATAACGAGTTTACATTTAAAAGTAGTTACCTATTTCTAAGGACAGAACTAAGGTAGATAGCTAAAAGTCTGTATTAATTGACATTTATTTTAATTGAATTCTTCGCGCTATAAGTTCTGAGAAGCCTAAATACTCAGAAAATTGCGCACCTGTGTCGTATTTATGAAATACTGTCTTTATAAATGTTGCACCACTTTACAACTTCAATATAAACATGTAACATTTAACTATGTGTTATAAAATGGTATTACATAGATATTTAAGTAGTAAGCACATACGAAAAACTATTCAATATGTGGTTTATATATCTATTTGCAAGACTATCATGAAAACGGAAAAAATATGGTCTTTTCTTAATTTTTAAGTAACTATTGTTTAGATTATTCATTAGGCTTGTTTGTTTCTATTTAATAAAGCTGCTTTTTGTCAATAACGTCTTTTTTATAATCGAAACCTAATAACAAATAGCTATTTTTAAAATTCCCTATAATTTCTTAAATTTAATAAGTCTCTACACTGTTATTAATGTTGATATAAAGTAACCAGTAATGAATTCAGACGATGCGTAAATCATGGGTCTATGTAAATGAGTGAAAATAAATTATTCACAACACCGGTAGCAACCGTTGCATGGCTTATTATTTATAGTCAACACATCGCTTCCACTTAGCACCTTAACACCGCGGTACATATTGCTACAAGACTTTTGATATAACATTTTAATAAAGTTTTACTTTAATTGAGTCCCTTACAGAGATCTCAGTTGTTCAATCGTGGTAAGTGCGCGTCGATAAGATTTGTTCACGAGAAAATTATTTCAAAGTTTTAGGATTAATTTAAGAAACATTTGTGTAATTAAACTTTATATTAAATTGAATTTATATTTTAATCGAAGTAGAAATATTCCTTCACATTATCTAAATAATATGGTCCAAACATCCAAGCGATATTAATATAAAAATCTAAGTACCTAGTTATTACTTTGCGATATTATACTAAATATTATTTATGTAATAAATAGACTCCTTGTTTCGGCACTTCTAACATCTTTTAGATTTAGTCAAACATAATCTATAAAGGCTACAAAATAGTCGATAACATTTGAAGGATTTCATAAAAAATGATAGAAGATTGTAAGTTATCAGCGGTTACGAGCGTGAAGGATCTTGAGCGGAATGTTCCGTCCCTAAATAGCCGGGTCAATGACCCTGTGGCCTTGCCCTTCACGCGGAGTCGTTTCTCATATTTCAATCCGAGATCGAGATTCATTGGTCGTTAGCTGTGGCCAGATTGTTCGATGTCACAGGTGGTGAGTGGCGAGCGTTCATTTAGCTCAATAGAAATGACGTGAATGTGGCATAAAGGTTTTGAAAAAGAGAAAAACTACCATAAGTAGATAATCAAATAGTTATAAGAGATGTGAAACATTTCTAATGTTTAATATATAATCTAATTCAAATTTGGTTGTTTTTTTTAATAACAAAGTTTTTATTTATTCTAAAATCTCATGGGCTTTTTAAATATTTATCACAGGTCACGTTATTTTAACAAAAAAGTCATACTTATTATAAAAGGCATGTGGAATTACTGGGTACGTGATATTCATGCTAAGTTCCATGGGAAATATAACAAAAATGTTTATTGTTTCATATTTCTATGAAATTACAAAAGAAAGCCACAGAGTTTTTTATTAGTTATATAAACTGTAAAAATCTTCTAACGTTACAGTGGTTTGGTTTACGGTAAACGATTTTTTTTTATTGATAAGTGCAATGTCCTTCAGTAAACATCAATATAGTTTTATTTGTCATACATATTTAGAGATAAATACTGTATTTGTATACATTTTTAAACCACAGCCAAGGACGGACACACATTAAACAG
This sequence comes from Eurema mandarina, assembly GCA_018238005.1. Lineage (NCBI taxonomy): Eukaryota > Metazoa > Arthropoda > Insecta > Lepidoptera > Pieridae > Eurema > Eurema mandarina. The sequence continues at coordinate 13,398 of DWAJ01002082.1, read as the reverse complement.
AAATCATCCCAAAACATCTCTAAAACGAAATTTAAATGTCACATTTTTCATTAGATCGGGGCAATTATTATTCATTCTGTCCGTTCACATGACTTTTATTAATATATCGTGTGGCCGTAAATGAACATATCGAAATGCTGTCATTTCGTACAAGGGTTATAGAAAAGACTTAACCAAAATCTTTAATACAAAGTAAGCATTAAACCTGGTGATTTTATTCTATATTCTAAGAAATAAAAAGAAAATTGCTTTACTGCCAAATTACTAATAAATTCTTTCTGGTCAGTTTCGGGGTTCATTCGACCGACTTACAGATAATTGGTGCAACAGGTATTATTGTTTGTATTTCTTGGAAACTTTTATCCAAAAATATCCATTTATTTCTCTGAGGCGATCCGCCGCAGACGAAATATATTCCGAATACTGAAAGCTATTAACCACTTACCATAATTGCATATTGATGGCAATAAGAAATATAACGTTTGTATGTTAAAAGTTATATCTAGTCAGAATTAATCTTCTATACGATATAGGCGTAAGATTTCAAACAGACTGTATTATTTTATTAAGCGAGTACTATGAAATGTTCAAAGATGTATAGGTGAAGACGTAGATTATTGTGTATTCCAGCCTGACGGCTTCTTGTCCTGTGATTCTCCACGAGTCCACGCTAATGCGGTCCGATGACAGTAGCTACGCAAAGATATGATTGAAAATTCCCTTCCGAGAAATGTGAAATGGGAGGGTACGCCGCCGCGGCAACATTCTTCGTAACCGCAACTCGCAACCCTATCTTTAGATACTCGTTGCCTGGCCGCATATATCTTTTTATAACAATCACACAAGAAATTAATAACTTCAGTTACTCAAATGAGAGATTACAATTTTATGATCTATAAAATTTATGAATACGAGTATGTATTTAAGTAACCAAAAAGGTTATAAGATTATAAAATATTTTACAACTTGACGTGCTTTAATAAATTAAGCAATAATTTACATACTTTAGAATTGTTGCCGTGCCATTTTGACTTTGCAGCGCAAATAATATTTTTGTAAATACATCATCCATCCAAACATTTTAAACTCCGAAGACTACAAAAAATATTACATAGTAATAAGTTGAGAATATAAGGTCAGTAGCAGAGTAATTATTTATTCTTGAGCTTGTCAAAAATCTTACAAAGGATTAGCAAGAGCAGTGTCATTGAAGCTAGTTTATCCTTAGGCTTAAATAATTATCGCTTTTATATTTCAGTAATTACACTACATTAAACTTTTTGTTCCTAACTAAAGTCTAAATCAACGAGTTACGAGAAGCCTGTTTAAAATGCTTTTAAATGTTCAAGCTTTAAATCGATTTATTTCGTTTCTTTTTATGACACATAAATCTCTGGATTAACTTTTTTTTTCAAAGAAATACTACTACATTTATTTACCTTGTACTATACACGTTTCAAACGTTTAATAATGCTATGAGTTTGACGCCATCTTGTTGCCATCTAAATTGCTGTTCAAACATGGTCGATTATAAAAATGTCTTAAGTAAAATAATAGTAATAATTCGTACGACAATGGTATTTCACAACTCGGCGTAAAATATCTTGTAGATTGCATACAGATCACAATAGGATGATTGCGTAGGACAATATATAAATAGGCGGTGTGCAGGAAACGACACACACGCTACAACAATTACATGATAGGAGCAAGACACCGATAGTGTAATTACTTGAATCACGCAAACTTAAGCGCAATAGATTATCGTCCTTTATCTTTTTTCTGTATGAATCAAATGAGTACAGTGAGGGGATATGATAGGGTTGATTGTTTTAATCGCCAATGTCTCCTTTTAAACGCTTATTGTGTCAACACGATCGTGGGATTTACAATTATGTATCAAAACAAAATACATAAAAACCAGTAATATACAAAATACACAAAAGTCAGGTGAAAGAATAATCTTAATATTTTGACCAGGTAAGTTTCATGTCATAATAAATAGGTTAACTTTATGAACATATTATTTAAACTAGATGGTATTTAAAATAATTATAGAAGGTAAAGGTATAATAATTAATAAAGTACGGTCAGCAAAAAGTTTAGTCATTCATTTAACACATTCAACATAGGTTGAATTGATCGATTGATATTGTAGTGAGTTAATGTTCCAACGACACTAATTAAAAGAATCATTTTTGATGCGTAGTTTGGAATCTCTTAGCAACTATAAAATACGTAATACCTTCTAATTTATAAATTAATACTTTGATATAATATAGTCAAGACTTGCAGACAGCGACGAGCAAATTCTAACATAGAAATTGCTTCATTGCCGCTAACGTTGAAACAGAACAGTCTTGTTATTAAAGTAATGAAGTGTACCTTATCCTATATCATAATATTCTCAACAGTAATAAATTTATATTGATATAACGTCTAGTGGCAGCACGCAATTACAGTTTTTCAATCACGCATACAATCGTATCTTATGAGAACGTCAACTGCGATAATATAAGATTTAAATATAATTTTTAACTACCAACGCATAAACGCACAACGTGTATTTGTGTCTTTGTCTGTCTGAGGCCTCGAAGCTTCCGATCGGATGAACCGTTTTGGGTGTGTTTTTTTACTTTGAAAGGGGAATTGTTTTTAGCTATGTAGAATGAAAATCTTTCGAAATAACCGCCAATTGAAAATTTGCGGATGACATGTTTTCTTCAAATTGTCAATATATGTATAAAATGTCAAATTTCAAATCCAAGATGGCCGCCGCTTCGAAATGTTAATCTTCATTCTGTCAGGGTATCTTTAATCGTACAATAGTGTAATATTAAAATAACAAGTGACACGGAGGTGCGCTTGCGATTTCCGCGAAGGCTATCATTAGTGGGTGGTGTTGTAGTTGCGAGGTACTGAGGCAGGTAGTGTTGTACCTACTGTGTTCTGTATAGTGGCAATCATTGTGCGTGACGCGTTATACCTCACGGCCGCTGACTGTCCACTTAGGGGCGATAGACAAAACCATTATGTATTGCTTATCAAAATACAATACGGTGGTACTTCCCTTAAATCGCAATGTGCTTAACGTTTGGGATACGTATTAAGGCATTGATATACTAAAAACCATATGGAATCTCCAGTTTTAAAAGAAACTGTCTCTATTATTCATAGCTACTTCTACATAATGAGAAGCTATACCGACTAAAACAGACTAAATATAAATTATACAAGATACATTTAACTTGTTCGGTGTTCACGCTATTTCCTCTCTTAAGCCCACCCTAAACCATCTATTCGAACCGAGTACTAATAAAAAAGTCATCACGCATTTAAGCAGGTAATTAGTTGTAATTCCCAGCGGGCACCGTTTAACAAATCGCATGACAGCCCTAAAAGTTTGACCGGCGGGTTGATGGAAGTGAATGAAACATTGAAATAGCACTTTGATACGCCGGCAACGGCGACACGCATCGTGCCCCGCAATTTGTTCCCGGCCGGGTTACGCAACGATAAAATTGTAAAATTGTCGCGGTATTACCATCCACGCTATGTATTTCACGGCTGCCAGCTATCAAAATGACTGTTGCGGAAGAATGCCACGTATTTATTGTTCAATGCGCGGGTTTAGAGCTATTGTACAACACGATTTCATTTACTATTGCAATAGGCAGTAAGCGCTCACCAACTTTGTACTAAAATTGCGAGTGAAAGATTAGATATCTTGACAGTTTATTAACGAAGCATTTGTGAAATAACCCGAATTTCCAATATACGCAGTCTTTGCAATAATGTAAGTAATAAGGTTTAGTTTTACAATTTATAAGAGCTCTAGACTATTAATTTGTTAGGTAGCAAAAGTTTAGGTAAAATAAAGAAATTAAACTGTATAGATAATAATTTAATATTATCGATGTATCATAAAGAGCATACGGACTATACTCTAACGAAACTACTGAAATAATTTACGTCATCATAAAAAAAAGCTAATTTGCCTACGTTTAAATGTATTCACAATCGTAAGCGTTTATTACGGGACATAAAACACTGGATCTAGTTCTAAAATCGAATAAACCTTGTAAGGAAGCTGGATCAATAAAACTTTATTACCTTTAAATAGGGTTCTAACTTATTGTTACTCTGTAAGTTATTACCGAGAGCTATTGCATAAATGTTTCCTCGCTTTAATATGCACCTGGATCTGGCTACAGCAGCTCAATCTACGACAGGATTTCCGCTTCCAAGTTACTCGAAGCCGGATTGTATTATACAGTAATCTATCACAGTAGCGATCTAGCTGATAATTATATATTACCTGCATAGATGATAGATCTCTATCGATATTAATATTATGTCCTTAAGGTTCTCTAACTTTTATTTATTTTTTGCTGAGTAAAGAAATATTCACACAATATTCAGACGCCGAAATTTGTAGCTAGTTTTATCGACTATAGCCTAGGGGTAAAGGTGAAATATGTATGGTTAAGTATAACAATACCTATGTGAATCTTAAGGCGAATTATTTAATAGATGGTGTTATTAAACTACTTAGTTACAAGCTTTTCAGAATGTTACCCTCTGCTGAATTCCACCACCGCACTGCACGTCACATGCTGCAATACCATCCGCACCATCTTGACAGCTGGCAGTCAGCCACAGTGCGATTTAAAAGAAACGTTTTGCCACGTACCACCACCTTATGGAATCAGCTTTCTCGTGCGGTATTTCCGATAAATTACGACTTGGGGTGCTTTAAGAAGAGAGCGTACATCTTTTTAAAAGGTGCGCAACCCACTCCAGAGCTGTAAAGCTCTGCGAGTGTTCATGGGCGGCGATGACCACTTTCCATCGGGTGGCTCACCTGCTCGTTTGCCCCCTATGTTATAAAAAACAATACAATGTATATTTTTGTACACATGAGCATTAGACCTATTTCAATTATACCTGTAAATTTACATATTGAAGTAACAAAGGTGTAAAAATACAAAGGTTTAATTATACATATATGATTGTATCAACTAAAAATGTATAAAATATTATTGCAGCAAGCTATTTATTTTATGTTGAATGTTTGATTGTTTCTTGTATTCTTGCTTAGCTTAAGGCCATTAAAAAGACATTAGGTGCATCAAAACGGGCATTCGAGTGTGTAGTTTTGTAACAAAGATACCATGATACCTAAATATATGTAGTTTATATTTTAATGTATATTAAAGTATGATGTTATTTTACTAGTTTCATTCTAATCGAAAAACATGCCCTTTTTGTGTATTTCAGATTTAACTATTTTTGTCGTTCTTTTTTTATTCCTTATGGCAGACAAGAAAGTATCAAACCGTTAATATTTATAAAAATGGAGTAGATAGCTAAAAGGAAGGGACTACAGAAGGAGATGAATATACTTTTGTTTAATCTATGGCTATTTGGTTTATATTTGTGTTAAACACGTAAGGAGAATAATTATAGTAAATGACAAACCATTGGTCCTTGATGTTCTTACAATCGTCTCTAAATTGATGCGGTTACGCGAGCAGTGACCATTTCTGGTCAATTAATCCACTCAATTGAATATCTATTAGGAGCATGAGCGTTAAGCAGACTTTGAATCAACAGCCACAAAACCTACTAGGTTAAGAATTTTATACCAAAACTATCACTATTCAACTAGACTATTGAAACTAGTTTACAAGAAGCGTGGAGTTTTTAGTTAAACGAATTAATTATTTAAAAAATGATGAGCTTTTTTGTGTTTTGTACTTGCGAAAGGAATAGACAATATAATAATAGGAATTGAAATGTACTTCACTGTTATTTTACCGTTCAGAAATTGAATATTGATATGTCTTACCTGGGTATTTTGTTATTTACCTGTGTAGCGACTATTTTATTTTGCACGGGGGAAATTCCAAGACGTAAGGCAAAATACTGTCAATACTTCGTAGAACGAAAGTAAAATTATAATATGTGCGGCTACTGTAAAGATTATACTCAAATAAAATTTGTGTTATAATTAAAAATTAACTCATAGAGAAGACATAAGAACGTCACGTTCAAACTAATACCAAATACAACATCTCTAAACTTTGTAAAATAATAAAGCTTTATATTAAAAAAAATAGTCTGTGTTTGGCTTTTCTCCAAAAATTACCGTACATATTTGGTTTATTACTGAAAAATTAATAAAATAATTTTACTATATGGTAGTTTTGAGCATCTGCTCTTTTTTCTCATTAACCTGGTACAATAAAGATTTAACTGCTCATTATACCTTCAATTTAACTCTAACGGTCAGCTGGGCATTTGACAAGTGGCCGATAGACTGGACAAAGATTAATTCGAATTGTCCTACATAGCATTAATTAATTCAACTCGCGTCCTTCAGGTTCAATCCCACGGCACTAGATTTCATTTAACGTCGATTGTCATTCATTGCAAACAGATATTTACCCTAATTAAGTTGTATTATATCTACCTTTGTGAAATTTAAATTTAATCCATTTGTGCTCTAATAACTTACAACGTTCCTTACTTAACTTAAGAATAGGCAATATATACCTATTAGTAGACCCGTTTCCACTTTGTTGGGCATAACGTTACTAATCATTTTTTATTCTTGTAACTTTATTAAATAACCTATGACACTCAGCAGTAGCATTCTATTGGTGCAAGAATTTTTAAAATCGGTTCTGTAGATCCCGAGATTACCCCTTAAAATTTAACAAACACACAAAGATGAGTGTACCTAAAGGTGTTCTGACTAGTTACATTACAGATGATGCTTAATTGAAGGCACTGAAGGTCTATGTCTATTTAAAAGATGTTATTCAATATATTCTAGTGAATGGTAGATGCCTCTCAATGAAGTAATATAAAGGAAAACTATTGTTTTATCTTATGAACTCTTTATGTCAGTGTTTAGAGCTATATATCTATGTAATATGTAGCTGTAAGCTCTTAAGCTCTTCTGTTGTATAGCGTTCTATTAAATTATCTTTTGCTAATCAATAGGTCTATTAATCATTCTCCAAAACAATAGATAAATGCTTTACAGACAGTGGTTGAATAACGATATCACGTCCTTTACTGTCTCGATAAATAATAAAGCCTTATTTAAGTATAAGCTAATATTCCAGCAAATATTTCAAATGTTGTATTAAGTAGCGTTAATGGTCGAAAGGTAAGATATCACAGCAGGTAAGCTGAGAAACAAATGTTTTCGCTGTAACTAAGTAATATTCAGGTTAAATTATATATCAGTATTTTTTGTGTAAATTTCCATATAACACGTATCTTTTGTGCATTTGAGGATTTAATTTAAGTATTTATAAGTTACAAGCCACTAGTCGAGAGAGAGGAGAGGGAATCTATCGCGGCTGACACCGCAATCGCTGTAATGACAGGCTCGCCGTCATTACCTCTCATTACCCCGCAGTCACGTACCGCCGGCTGAAATGGATTTGTCTTTGCAAAAATAATGATTCTAGATTGCAGACCGCCTTCGGAGAAAATTAGATTCGTGTAAACAGGATCCAGGATAGATGTGGCCGTCGATCTTCGGGATTGCGAAATGAAACGCTTAATGTGATGAAGTTTTATTTATTGTTCACTTTTTATTGTAGGTAGGTCTGTGGGACCACCGACGTAGTGTTGGGTTGTAAGAATAAATGGTCATGTGTCAAGTATTTGCCAGTTACTTCGTCTCACATTAATTCACAGTCTTTACTATAAATAAGTACCTCTTAACTGCTCAGTAACAGGTTATTAGATATGAACATAAATTACAACATAAATCATCTCATGAACTACCTTAGAAATTACTGGAAATACTTAATATGCAATACAAACAGGATACAACATGGTAGTATATCTAACATAATAAATACTAACGAAAAAAGTGTAGTATTACTTATTGAGTATTTTCTAAAAATATTGTTTTTTCAAGGAACGGGAGATAGGTTTTTTGTTCTCCGCAAGATTGCTGTATCTTAGACAGCAGCGTTGCTTCGGATCGGCCTGTAGTCAGCGCTAGCCTGTTGTAAAAAAAAAATTAAATCTCATGGCAGTCATAACCTGACAACGTTTCCAATGAGTACAAACTAGAAATTTTAATTAAAACTGATTTATTACATAGATGTACATATTCTATAACCTTTAAGTGACTCATGTCATTCGAGTCGTACACGAGTCTCTAAATTTTAAGCTGATGAGAAAATTGTTGCAATATCGTCGGACTAACGAATTGCTGAAACATTATAATGAGTCATGAGTCACGATTTTGCATAATTGTATTGCAACATCGACGTCATTGAATTGTGCTTCAATTGACCGCTTTGTTGAAGCTTAAGAGGCAAAATTTGTACGTGGGATTATCTAACGATTCGTTAGGTAGGTCATGAGGTACTAAATCATGCTAAGTAGCTCAAGCTTGAACCTATTAAGGGATTCATAAATTACAAAATTGCAAACTTACTAAAAATTTAAAACATAGCATTAATTGCATAATTGCTTTATATGCATCGAAATATTTGCTATCTGCATGTTGATTTACATAATGTAAAAAGGATTACATATATTTTTGTACACGTCGTACATATCACAACTTAATCAACAAATAAAGGATGAAAACCCACAATACTTGTGAGTGTCATAGGATATACCTATATTGAATTGAAAAATAACGAAAATAGATCGCGATTGTATTTTACACAGATTCGACCACGAGACTAAACTATTATTATACAAGGTATATAAAGTTAAAATTACATTTGTCCATTTTCAGTAATTAATTTTATACAGTTTACACTAAGATGTGCCATTTGCCAGGTGTGCATTGAAATTAAAGGTAATCTTCCTAAACATGGATTTCCTGTGTTCCTGTTAAGGATCAATAGACAATTAAACTACTTCACGAAGCTTTGCTTCTAAATCCATTAAAACTATCTATTAGTTCTACAAATGGACGTCAATAACCAAAAATAACGATTCCTACATAATTAATAAGGTTAAAATATGTTGTTTATAGTTAAGTACCAAAACATTTTATAGCGTGTCATATCAATGTCGTTAAAGCAAGTTAATTTGGCGTATAGATCGAAACGTATTAAGATCACAGCGGGACGCGAGAGGCGCCGGGTGCTAAACACAGCAAGTGAAGGCGTCGACCTCGTACACTTCACACATAAATCTATATACTCCGTGAGCCGGTTAACAATCTCGTCATTTTGTTTAACCTCTTAGCAATAGCAAGAAATACTATAAAAAACTTAGATAATTATATTTATGTTCAAGTTAAAACTATTCAAGAAATATGAAATTAAAATCTTACCTAACATTCGATACTATCTTTTAGGCTTTTTTTACCTATACTAAGATTCCCAGAATACTAATATTTTTTCTACTAGGTATTTTTTTAATCTGTGCAAAATCCGTAAAAACAAAAGTAATGTTCTGGTAGCCAATAGTAATAGGTATGCAAGGAGTTATAACATGCGTTGTTGCTGACAAATTACATCGCGATACAGCGAGGGCCGTTATTACAACTAATTGGCGACAATCAAGCCGTCTACTGCATTGTCGCGGAATATTCTCGTCTCGCTTTTTCATGTACAACTAATATAAAACGACAATAGACAACTCGGTTCTATAATTTAATCTGTGATCATTATGACTGACACAAAAAATACAATAATAATTTCCGCCTTTATATTATGTAGGTATTCCACTTTGAGTAATTTTATGACTTTAAAATATGGAAATACAAAAGCACAATACAATAGAACTATCAGTACTGAATGGTTTTATGGATTTATCTTTACCTATTCAAGTAAACTATAATAATTATTAGCACATTGTGCCTAATGATCGAAAATGTGCTATCAATACAAGGTAGCATGTAGCATTAACGTTGCAGCAAATAGATTTACTGATTTAGCAATAAATGCCGTCATAAACGCAGCAGTTAGCACAAAGGAGTCGCATTAACAATCAAGCTGTAAACAGCGATTCACGACCCCCCTTTGTTTTGAAGTCGAATAGCGGTGCATTCGCAGTGCAAGCATTAACGCGTCAAACAAAAGAAACTTACGTTAGGTCTGTGCGTTCCCTTGACCCTAAGTTCGCACGAACCTTGCGGAAGCATGTGCATTCGACTTCCAAGTTTTTGCGTTCATTCATTCAACTGCAATCAAGCTAATGTCAGAAAACAAGTTCATTGTTCTTAATACGGTATTGCGATTATGCTCCTAGAATCATTTTAACTTGTAATATTGGAAAAAACTAACAGGTCACATAAATTTTGTATTTTTAATAAAACAAAAAACGCACGCCTGCGAATACAAAAAAACTGCTAAAGTTTTCGTAAATATCAACGGAATTTAAAACCATAATTAATTTTAAAACTACAAAAGGCAACAATAGTTCAGGACAAGTCAATAACTTACCTGAGGTTCGCTGACATGAAGCCCCATGCGTCGAGATGACTTCACCGGTGGATGGCTATTACGAAGCTTCACAATGATGCTATTTTCTTTCCTATTTTTATCCATATGTAGCAATAATTTTAGAGAACCTCCACACGTCGATTGTGAGAATGTTTTGTTTTATATATACATATTTTTATTTTTACACTTAAATAGCTAATAAAGAAACAGGATAGATTATGCAGGTTTTCCCCTATCAAAAGAACTATTGTGGCTGAAGTATACCTAATTATAATAACGGTAAAAATATATATTTCTATTAAAAAAAAACTAAAACAGACGGGTAGCGATTAATATGTCTATCTACTTGTGACTATATAAAGTATAATTAATGCGTGCTGTTCCTAGAAATACTATCCAGTGGGCAAATTAATTATTGCATGTAATTATGCAATAGGTTCAACATAGCATTGCATTGATGTGCAACTTGATACTAAGAGATTTAAATAATCCTTTTTTAATATATCTGATATTTGGATTTCGTGTACAGTTTTATTTGTCTACATTTTCAAAGAATTAGTGGCATTATAATTTAACACTTTTCTTTGGTATAATATGTATATTCTTTTTTTAATAGTTTCTCGAATGGAGTATGTATCTCATCATCTTGTTGAAATGGGAGAAGCCACTGGCTCCTGAAATACAGTTTAACACTAGTTCGGGAGCCTATGGGTTCATAGGCTTATATGTATTTAATCTTACTCAAATAAAGAAGTAATATTATTATTATTATTCTGAATAAACCTAGCAATTAGCTCAGAACAAACAATCTTTAAACAGAAAAAGAACAATTTAACTATGCTACAAGAACGTGTTCTTCCGGGAAGCACTTATTTGGTTTATAAAAAGCCAATAGTCTATGGTCTACAAATTGTCTATTGGCTGTAAAAGAGACGATTTATTTTGTCCTTGCTCATTGTGTTTGTGACAGATATAAGTTATGAATAACCTTCATATCTTGTGTAAATCATACCCGTGGCGTTTGTTAGAGGAAAACCTTAACTTGTATGTGTGTCGATATTGCGATTAGCTATTTCCTCTTAACAGGAAATAAGGTCAACCTTATTCATAGAAATCTATTATTTAATGTAAACTAGACATTTGTATGTAAAAATATATATAGATAAAATCTTCACGCAATGATAGACAGTGTTCAGTGTGGGTGGGGGTTTAGCGTAAAATTAAAAAAAAGGTGACGTGATTTTTCAAACCAGCTTTCTATTAAAAATATTTGAAAATATCTTGAAGCATTTAAAGTCACATAAAATAAGAGAATAATATAAAGTGGAAATAAAGCTTAGACAAACCAATCTAGTATGGACTGGATTGACTTTATTGAATGTAGATTTGTATTTTTTTTTCGAATTTCCTTGTTATAATATAGTACAACTATTGAAATTTATATTACTCCGTTGGGTTTAAATTTATAGGTGTCTAGCGGCTTCACATTATAACTCAAAAATGATCCTTTACAAGTTTTTCTTTCATAAGCATTCTACCTGGCCCATATACCTGCCTAGTCACTTCTCGGAATGTTGTTAAATAGGCGTAAAATTCCTTGTCTAGTCCTTTTAAATTCTTTTCAATCTAAGCATTTATGAGTATAAAATTTCGTTTTCAATATTTTGGAATATAGGAACAAAGTATAAACCAAGTCAGATTAATATCCGCCTATATTTTTGTTATAAATTTATAAATAATCATTTCAGGTAAAAAATACACTTAGAGTTTAACATTTCGTTTTAATTGTATGAAAACTTCAAAAATCGAAAATACCCATGGTGTGGAAATAGTCCTTATATAGATAATTAACGGATAACCAGATGCTTTTTAAAATTGTACCTAATTAAAGCCGGCATACTTCATAAAATATATGCATTAATTAAAGCTGTGTAGGTATTATGTATTTTCTTAAATAGTTAAAATTTATCAAACGACAACTCTAATGTATATTTTATCGTATCCATAAAACTGCATATTAAAAATGTGATAACTGATGATAAAGAATCTATATTTTCTATAATATTGTTTTTCTGAGAAATGTTAAGTGATAGTACTTTGTATGGTAATTTGTACGTAATAAGAGGGGTGAGGGGAAGTTTGTTAGCGTCAGGTTGTCGGCCCCAACCCGTGACGTCAGCTCACTGACCACTGGACCCGCCACAATAGCCTTTCCTAGAAGGAGCAGATGCGCCTGCGCCGCTATTTGCCGCGCCTTTTCCGCCCGTTCGTAAATTATTTTATTATTATGCACCCCGCTAGTAAACTCTTTATGATGCACAAAAATGTATACGATTTAAATAATACTATAATTACTGTAATAAAATTTATGAATTAAGATTCATCATCTAAAAAATACACATCACAAAAAATTTACAACCGACAAAAAATAGTTACAGCGGGTCGGTAAGTTACACAGTGTTCAGTAACATAAATTCGGTCGGTTACGAGAAGCGCGCAGGTAGACGCCGATTACCTCCGCGAGTTGCGTACCTGTGCAGTGTGCTCAACGTATCATTAGTTCGGCACCGGTAATGATACCCGGCCATAATCACCGGCCCGCCATCGCCGGACTCGCCGACGCCGCACGTAGAACATCGCAACTTCCATGGATGAGTGTGGATCTAGTCATGATGTAAAGACATGCACTAAACCTCCACTCATCGAAAGAAATTGACCTTCGAGTGTCGCGGCGATATCCCGGGATAGGTACGTCTCACTGCACGCACTGATCGTTCTCGATGTCACGTTGCACCGAACCGAACAATAACGAGCACGTTGTCGTGTTTTTTAAACAATAATGAAATTTGAACGCGCGTATCCGGTGTCGCAACACGACCGCGCGCTACGGACGCTCGCCGCGAAATAAACGGTCGAGATTTGAAATCTAAAAATCTAGACGCTGCGCGTGAGGCGG
>DWAJ01002081.1:0-19040 GCA_018238005.1 Eurema mandarina | reverse complement strand
TGGGTGTTGCTATGTATTGTATGTATGTATTTACAAAAGAAAAGTATGTGTATGTAATTTATTCCGTTATCTAGTTGCCATAACACAAGCTTCGGCTTAGCTTGGAACTAGATGGCGCTGTGTATAATTGTCCTGAAAATATTTATTATTTATTATTATTTATTAATTCGATATTCGAAAGCTGAACTAAATCTTTCTATGCTCCTTAAAGTTTTAAGCCTTTAATTACCTAATTTTTATTTCCCAACTAGCAGCACGGCCCGGCGCCGCTCGGGTGTTATAAAGATATTACAACGGGTTAATAATAAGAACGCTTTTATGTTACGCGACATCAGATGGATATGAATTTGAACTTTGTGTAGCGGTAGTAAGATCTATAATCGACTCTTAAACGTTTGTACGAGGAATATAAAAATACTGTTTTTATCGTTTTCCCGACAATTATTCTATTTTTTCTCACCTTTTAAACCTTCCCTAGATTCTTCCACGATTATTTCAAGATCAAGATAAGATAAATCCGTTCAGCCGTTCTCGAGTTTTAGCGAGACTAACGAACGGCAATTCATTTTTATATATATAGATATAACCCGTGCGTCAAAAGAAAAACAACATATGTAATTGACAACATTTTAATTACAAAACACCACAAATCTATTGGACATCTCGGATTGCTTAAGTACATTGCCATATTTCTATAATAGCTTTAGATACAACATAACTTAATTAAACGTTTTAGTTTTGTATTTAATACTAACAATACATACATTCTATTTATACATATACTATTCACATTTGTTGTTAGTTAAATTATTTGTATGTTTACGCTGAAATGATTGCCAATTAGTAATTTAAAATACTTTTAAATAAATAATGATATTTTACAATTAATTTCGAAATAACGTTAGGTAAACTAAGTTTGAGAAACACCAAAACATTGTTAAGAAAAAAAGGACCGAACAAGGTCTGGGTAACGACATTTTTTTTTACCGAAACGGTAATCATTTGTATTTGGAATTATTGAGAACAGTTTTATACCAACACAAAAGTGTTGGGTACATTTGTTGTAGTTTAAATAGGTATGTACATATTAAGCAATTCGTATTTGAAAACAAAGTTTTTAACAAAAACTTCATCGTCATACATTGCCATTTCAAAATATAATCTATAAATTAGCAGGCATTGTAAACATGACACTCTCTTCTTTGTGCCGGTAAATAAAAAATAAAATAAATATTTAGTATTCATTCGGAATCTCAGGTTTAATACAATCGTTAATGAATTAGTTTAATCTCTATCTGTTTTAGTAACTAATAAACGACATCAATATTTATATAATACATATCGCTTAAACTATTTGAAACTGAGCTTATAATATCACAAAATCATTATGGACAAGCAACGTCCTACGCGCCGTAGTCTAGACTTGTACAGCAAAGGCAATGCTTTAAATCAATATAAGTGCCTAAAAGTCTCACAAAAACCGGGCACTTACGCAACCGTCGAAAGTTCGAGCTATGCACTGATACGTCTTCACTGGCAAGAGTCACTTGAAAGTTTTCAATCACATTTTTGCGCGATAAACGTCCTATTAAACATGAATGGTTTCGTCGTCGTCCTCGTCGTCGGAGCGTCTTTCTAACGACGGTTCTCTGGGCGAGCGGGGGGGTGGGGCCGGACTGCCGGGGTCGACGTCAGGGGAGGGGGTGCGACGAGCTTGGGCGTAGTAGCCCAGCGCGCCGAGCCCGGGTGCGCCTAGGGATCCTAGGTGCGCTGAGGGACCCGGCAGCCCTAGGCCCAGAGGTGGAACACCTCCTAATGGAGCTCCGGGATATAACCTGTAGAATATTTTAAAACCGTTAATAACATACTACGTAGCGTCTTCAAATAGTGAACCTAATAATAACTTAAAGTAAATTTGTCAGTTTAAAAACATATCACGGACCTGAGGTGCAAAGAAGCCTGTTAAGTTCCTTGTGTATTCATGGCATATTTCACGCTACGGTTTAATAAAAACTTTATGCTCTAAATTGATCGTTCTGATCTGGATTATATGAGATTACCTATAGGGCAACGGTTTCTGCAGCGTGTTGGCAGAAGCGGAGGCGGCGGCGGCGGCGGTGGCGGCAGCTTGCCGGTAGTAGAGGTCGGCGGCGGCGGGCGCCGGCTGCGCGGGGTACGCCGGCACGCCCGCCCAGTAGCCGCCGTACAACCGTTGAAATGCTGCGTAATTACCCGCCTCTGCCAGCAGCTCTAGCCCCACTGCCGTTTGACGTTTCCATTTCGTCCTGATAAACAAACATTTTCATTATATAGTGAGAAATAAAGTAAGGAGGTTGTCTAATAAAAAGCCAGTAATTTCCATGGGCTATCGTATGGCGAGTCGAAACGAATGCGTTGCCCACTTTTACAAAGATAGGACAGTATTACATGCGTCAGAATATACTCGTATAGATGTCCCAGCATCGCAGTATCTTTGATAACTAGAGAACGAACTTATAAAAGTGGACTCAAGATTTCTGTAGGACGATGGTATCACCCCGACACAATTTAGTATATTTCAGTTATAGCTGTGAAATATATTTCTATTTCATATACACAAAATAACTAATAATGGTGTCAAAATAAATTCAAAAGGTTAATGAAAGAAACCTTATGGTTAATATTAGTAAGTAATTGTTAGTAAACGCTAATCAACTATTACCTCTTTTTTATTAACAGTACTTTCAAATATATTTTTAATAATACTTCTCGTATTTAAAAAAAAGCAATTAATACAAAAAAAATCACCTTAATCGTTATGATACACATCAGCAAAGGATACTCACATTGCAAACTCAATCGAGTTTAAAATTATTTCAGCGTCGTTCATTTACCCTTAAACCTATAAATTACTAACCCTACACGAACCGTGACCCCAATGTCATCAAATTTGTCACAGACCACTCGAGAACACAAAGAAAACTGCACAATGAGGAGCGTAATAAAAAATAAATAAATAAAATAATAAATATGACAAAACGTCTTGAACACTCAGATGGTCGCCGAAGCGTGGTCGAGTACTTTAATTTGATTTATTTGATTCGCTCTGAAAGGGTAAGTTCGTATAAATTACCCGATATTACTATTAGGGATGTGGTTTTTACTTTTAAATGATGTCTTTAATGTTCTCCAGTGGCAATATCGGCAAAACTTTAAATGTTAAGAAGAGCCATAAAAGCAAACGTGATTTATCAAGTTCCATTATAGGGAAGGCAAATGAAGCGTTTAACTCAATGAGTCGTGGATTTACGAATTAGAATACTTTATCTCGATTTATCTTTAATATTTCCGATCGAGAGTCGGATTATACCGTACTAATGTAGTTATTTGAATAACGGATGATAACGGTTACTTTAGAAGTTATTTTTATGTAAAATTACTTACATACTATACTCAGATAATTCTAAGTAAGTTGTGAACGTTAAGTAACTCTCCTCAATTACTTTAATAAATTTAATCACAACTTGATAGTGTTTAATTCTTACCTATTCAACTTAATTAAAAGAACCTACAATGAATATAAAACATAAGTTGAATATATTAATGCTGAATTGCTAAAAAGACAAATGTTATGGCAACTGGGGATATTTTACATGTAAAATAAACTTCCCCTGTCTAGTGAAATTTAATTTCGTCCTCCAGTTGTCGATTAGTTCCGAAGTGGTTTGTTATTGTCATCGAGTGAGGTTTTTATTAATTTGTAGGGAGTTATTGCGTGCGCATTATTATTGTGGAATTATTATTAGGGATGCGTCCATTGTCATCCGTTGTGGGGTTGCGGTTGTCAGAAGACGCTTCACTGGCTACCTTATTAATTATTAATTAATATCTCTAAATGCATCATTTAATTTTATTAAATTTGAATGGGGAGCTCAGCAGTTGTACGTTTTTGTACTAATAATATAATAGTAGGTATTCGTGAAAGCGATATAGCTGCATGAATAGGTAATTAATTACCAATTAATTTAATGTTGTAGACTAATAACTCTACGTTAGCAAAAAGGCATTGAAGGTCTTAGAAATGCTAAATAATTAATTTTAATTTAATGGCAATGTTAAACAAAAAATGTATAAGTTATTCATTACTGTAACAAATGACGCGATACATACAATCATTTTATTTTTACTTTTAGCGTTCATTATAATTATCAGTAGCTGACATTTGATCGATAGAAAGCGTCTCGGACCCAGTTAATCATATGTTATGACGGGTTATTCCGAGGAGCGAACACTCAAGAGCACTTATTTAATTGTCAAGTGTTGAATAAGAGGCAATCTGCTCAGTGACACTATTCTTTTTATATCTCCGCGGGGTACAAACAAAAGCTCTCGAGCGCTTTAATTCGACCTACCGTCTTAAGACATCTCAACAGGAAACACTTTTCTCTTTCCCACTTAAGACACGAGCGCGAGAGAAAGATTGTCCTTCTCTGTTCTTCATCGCCCCGGCGGAGTCTGCGTTCGCTCCGCCCAGTGGTTTAGTGATTTGATGCTGCGTGAACTGATTCAATTGTTGTCCGTAGGAGTACACTCTAAAACGTGCCTTAACAGCTCACGTTAAAGACGAAACTCGTCCGGTAAAACGTTACCGCTTACGACCTCTTAAGAGGGAGTTGTTTATCTCGATTTGAATTTTTGGTCGACGTGATGCGAATTCGGTTTGTACAGCAAACAAACAAGGAATACATTCATCGATCTGAAACGTTTGCGTTACACTTAAGCTCCTTTAGTCCTTTAGTCCTCGGCGTCGGGCCCAATTTGAGCTTTATTCGAACGTTATTTATACGCTGCTTAGAAACTTTCGGAGACACATAGTACAAGAGTTATTTGGGGAATTGTACACTTAGAGTGTTTGTAGCTAAATATTTTGTTCATACAAAGGTTATATTATACTACTTTTTTATGGCGATTTGCTTTTTAAATGCATCAAGGTTGCGCTTATGACATCATATGCTAATCTTAATCAAATTCGTTCATCGGTCTGAATCAGATTCCCAACTTGGAAGCCAAATTACAAACTATGAGATTCAAAGTCGGCTATTAAGATTTGGGCAAATCTAAAATGGCATTCGCAATATGATGATTAGCGTCTAAATGATAAGCTGGGCGACCTGAGCGTCCTTGTTCGATTCCCGTGTCTCTGGCGGGTGCAATTTAAAAGGGTTCGCTATAAACGATTATTCCGATTCTTGGTAGCGTTCCGCGGAACCTACACATTATGTCATTAGGGACGTGTGGTCACACGGATGCCGTTTTACAATTATATTAAAGAATAACATTTCCCTTGTTACAATGATAAGCAAACGTGTGAGATAATCTATATAGATACCTAATTATAAGTAGATATATTTCAAAAGGAGCGCAATTCGTAATAGATTCATTATTTACTTAAGGCACTTATCTAAAGCAGATGCGTCGGTGTAAAAGAAAATATTTAGGTTTCTAATTTTGCGATGGATAAATTTGTTTCGAAAATACTTAAGTAGAAACATTGTAGGTATAAAATAAAAATGTTATTTACGGTGTACTTAACAACATTGTTATTATACATTCTATTTTTAAAGTGTGAACGTTAATTTATTCTGTAATGTTATGTGTTGCAATTAAAAAAAATTGAAGAATTAATGAACAAGAAACCGTTCTTACTGTAGGAACTATTTATATCCTATAATAAAATTGACATTTATTCGATTAAGATATTAATGAATTAATGGCGATATTTAATTTAGACGAGTAATAACGTTTATTCTACATAAGGCTATGAATAAAATACTAATTTACTTTATTACATATCGCGCTAAGACGTAATCGCCAGCAAATTACTCTTGTCCTTGTATAGTCAAGTCTCACAAAAAATGTAATTGTTCCCAGTTATTGTTGTTACGACTTAAAACATATATTTAATTTTCTTGGAAACATTTTTTATTGATTTAGCCGTTAAAACAGGTATGCTCATTTGCGTTATAATGGTCTCATTGTAATACAAAATATTTAACTATGAATATATTTCAAATGATATCAAATTATTGTGCAAAAACGGTGCGAAACAAAAACTATTTTTAACTATTTATAATTAAAAAGCAGCGTCAAATACTCATGTTTTAGCACTTTAATATTTCATTGTATTAAGTATATTATTAATTTGTTTCTTTTATTTCCTATAAAGGTTTGAATTGTATTAAAACGACTACAAAAATCGCAAGGTAACGCTCATTAATTTGTTAGGTCGGTAGGTAGGTATGCTAAAAGCAAATATAAAGCTATAAAAAGTGGACCCAAAATAAAACTATACGATGCATGTCATACTCAGATGTGTGATTAAGGATGCGTCATTAGGTAATGATCGCGGATTACATACCGAGGCTTGGCTAAACGACGATAAACGGTACTCCGTCGACGGCCCGGGGCTATTATATATTTATGGCTGGTCACCCGTATACATGTTAAAACTGAAGTTAATTCTTCATAAAAGAATTGGACAAACAGTTCCAATTGCACTCGGTCTTTAAAACCATGCAACTGATTTTCTGGCGGTTTTTTTATAGATAGAGTGATTCAAGAGGAAGATTTATATGTATAATACACGCATAATATTTAGAGGCGAAGCCGGGACGGGTCGGGTGGTTATAGAATAAATGTAGAACTTAATTTGTTAGATCTTAAATCCTACATACGCTTCCTTAAGTTATACAAATTATAAGTAACTTAAAACCATTTAAAGAGGAAACCCGCAGGCAAGAAAGACAAAATGTAAACCGAGTAAGCTCTCTATAAGCTTAACATGAAAAGTTCTCGCTAAAACCGTGTAAAATAAACGAAGCCATAGATTCAGCGTGTAATACACAATTCAGTACTTTTGTAATTCTAAACATGTGGGTATTAGCTTTAAAGCGATTATAAAACTATTGTTTACGCTTTTGTTTACAGACTGGTGTCGGTGGATGAGAATGTAATCTATTCTGAATTTAATTATAGAAAGGTCTTTTGATGGAACTTCGCCGTCGAGTAAACATCAGCTGGCTAGTCTCGTCACAACATTTTTTTATAAACAAGTGTTAAAACAACAAGAAGTGCCAGACATTCTACCGCCTGAACAGTGATGTGAAAATGTCACTGTGCTCCGGTCTGAAGGGCATTAAATAAGGAAAACTACTGGGCTAATGAGTCTTAACATCTGATGACTCAAAGTGGGGACCATCGGTGTAGTGCAGCCCTGCCCGGAGTTGGGCTTTATAGCAAAGTTCCGGGTAGCACTGCATTGGCTATGAGCTGGCGTTACTCTTACCATCAGGAGTGCGTCCAGCTCGTCTCCCGTCTTCATAATATAAAAAAAAAACAAACTAGCGACCAGCCCCGGCGTTGCACTCATATATACGTACGTGTATTATAAATATAAAGCTTCCTCTTGAAACACTCTGTCTATTAAGAATGAGAATCGGTTACGAAGTTTTGAATACAGTGGGACAGACAGAAGAAAGTGACTTTGTTTTATACTATGTAATTATTATATTTTTGGATGTTTTATTTTTTGATTTAATTTAAGTTTTGGTTTTGTAACAGCGACTACATACGACACAACATACTTAAAGACAAATTTAGAATAATAAAACGAAGCTGTTTCGTAGAACAATCAGATTGGTATCTATTAAAAGAACGGTTGCACAAAATTGTGTACCGTTTAAAACAATTAAGCAAACAAAATGTATTGTAAAAGTATCAATTTGGTAGCCGGTGGAAGCTTTGTAATAAATGGCCGGTGATGGCGCCGGCGCGGCCGTGACTTGCAAACATCTCTTTAGATGTGGTCAAGTGCCGACGATTGATTCACACGTTACATTCATCCCGAAACGCTTATACTAATCCCACCGACCATACACAATGGTCGTATCCTTTGATTCACCTTTTATGTTCTATATAACTTAATCTCATATGATTCATAACAACGAATAGGTTTGATAGTGAAATTGGTGCGAAACTTGTCAGCTTTTACATTAGATAAATTTACGTCAACGATCTATTATTTACCAATAATACCGATCAGTATTCCTTAGATTAATCGTATGAGAGAAACTAACTATTAATATAACTTACGTAGAATAAGGATTTCAATGTGACTATAACGAGTGATATTAGCTACTTTTGGTTTATTATTAAACGATTTATTAGGCATTTACATTTATTTGTATGTTAAGGTTTCTTAGTACCTTAATATACCTATTTTCAGTTTATCGATCGAGCAGCAATGTATCGCATGAAACTTGAACGACAATTAAAGGTTTTTTCTAAGCTAATTTCTATTTAATTTCTTTCTAGACCACACCTTCGCCCATCGGCCGTTGTTTGACATAAAACAGATGGGGAATGACCGCACACAAAAGCTATTACATCCTTCAATTAACTTCGATTTCACACCCTTTCACGAACCGAAAAATCGAAGCCCAAACATTAGTTTAACCGAAATTATGGAAAACCAACAAAAAGCGACGCAAAAAATCAGGCCGATAGAAAAAGCTCTAGACTGGGCGGATAAATTCGAACGGCGCCTGCGCACAATACGACTACTGTCAACAATCAATAGTTTCCTAATATATTAAAATTTCCCAATATTTTTACGTAAAAAATTATTTCACGTATTTTACATTTGCGATTAATTTATCCCTTTAATGTTATTTGTTTAAACAAAAAGGTATAAAGTCCCTTAAACCACAGATAAAATAACTCGCAAATAAAAATATTCAAGTCCAACGATATTATTAAAAGTGACTTTAAAAATAATTATCTACAAGACTGTAATCAAACTAATATACCTTACAAAAAATACTCTTCATGCTAAACGTAGTGAGGTAGTAGTTTTTTCGTTGATTGTTTTTATAGCAACGTTTTAACAGGTAACGCGGTCGGTGGCAGTTAAAGCCCTAATTATTAACGTTTGTTTTTGAAATCACCGCTCCGAGTACAATGGAGCGGAAAAATCTTCTAATACTCCCTACCAAATAGTTATTATAGGTTTATATGAACGGTTTATGTTTGCATGCACGAAATATAAGAAATGAAGACCAAAGGTAGTAAAACCTAGCTTTAAGAGAGTATTTACGAATGTATAATTTAATATTATTATTTATAAAAAAAAGTTGAATTAAGAATTTCCTTATGGACCTATATAGCCAGCAGAATTTATATAAGCGATACAATATAAATATCATACACTTAAATTAATTTAGCTTAGCAAGTTCAAATGGTAGCGATGGTGAAAATGTACAAAAAATCGATACAAAATGCGCGATAAAACTGTACCTAAATGTCAAATAATCACAAACTGTAATTACGAAAGTTTTAGTAAAAATATATTTTTAAAGCCACATTAGCGCCTGACATTACGTCTGACTCAGCACTTCTAGCGATCTCACGAAAAAGAACTGTTTAAATAAGACGGAATATATATCGGCGTGTAAATATAATATTGTCATTTAATTTGGAATATTAATAGCTTGAGAATTAGATAAATTTATCTTTTTAATATTAACGATTAGGTACCTACCTATTTTAAAAGTAAGCAGTGATTTAAATATGCGTTTCTAGGGAAACCCGTACAAATATAAACGTATAGTAAGTAATACGTAAAATATATTGAGGATACATACCTTCTATTCTGATACCAAGTCTTAACTTGCGTATCTGTGAGTCCTAATTTCGCCGCGAGCTCCATCCGGTCTTGCACGCTAAGATACTTCTGTCTTTCAAAAGATTTTTCTAATGTCTGTAACTGGTGGTCCGTAAAGGCCGTCCGTGCTTTTCTTTGCTTCTTCGCTAAGCCTGAGGAGTCGCCGCCGCAGCTTTTACTTGATACATCGTCGGAGTCATCTTTCACACCTACAACAATAAAGACAATTATTTAGTTATGCGGTCATTTAAATACATTTAAATTTATCTATAGTTTAATATGTAGAATATATGGAGGTAACAATTATAGCGACCACGCGTCTGAATCGCGCTTAAGGTTTATTAGAGACTTAACATACACTATATTATATTACAACTTCTCGACATCATACCGTCTTGGCCTAACGGCCGGCCAGTTAGAAGTACCTACCTACCACTAGGTAAGAATCCGTACTTTAGTTCAAAGAAAGACTAAAATAAATACAATCAGTTTTTATTTAAAATAAACAAGCTACAAAAGTGACTCGTGACATTTGATACAACGAAGTATGTCTCGTAAGCCAGACTTGAAGGTATTGCATATTCCACCAAATCTAGCTAAAATAGCCGATTAGATATATGAAATAATAACAAACAGAGACGAAGAATAAGAAACGCGACTTCTTAAGCATGGTTAAACGTGTAAGCCGGAGCTTTGTAACATAAGCTGTGACTAGTTGGAGTCTCGACTCGTACGGCTTCTTGCGGTCCCCCGCACTTCCTTGACCGAAGCTTGCCTTGCAACTATTTTGATTTCTTTTCACTTAGGAATTCGTATAAAACGAGTTATAATTTGAAATACATTGATTGATTTATTAGCAAACCAAACGTTATAAAATCATTAAATATAAATTATATATACATCACTTTTAAGTAAGAAATAACTTTTGCATAAAATAATTCAAAATATTTTTATAAATCGTAAGGACTA
This sequence comes from Eurema mandarina, assembly GCA_018238005.1. Lineage (NCBI taxonomy): Eukaryota > Metazoa > Arthropoda > Insecta > Lepidoptera > Pieridae > Eurema > Eurema mandarina. The sequence continues at coordinate 8,371 of DWAJ01002081.1, read as the reverse complement.
GGTTTGTATAGAGGGCAATTATAAGAAAAAATAGCAGTAGATTAAGCACTTATAAATTGATAAACAGCTAGGAACCTTATCCTTATCCTTAAAGTTATATAGTAAAATTAACAGTTAAATAATAGTCCAACAAACAAGAAATAATTTAATCAAAGTTCACGTAGAAAATAAATCAAGTAGGTAACAGCGATTGCGATTTGCCACTTCCAATTTTGCAACTGATAACCAGCATGAAATGTTCATATGAATACGTTGCAAAATTCAACTTTACAAGTAATATGACAATTACACATAAAATTAAATTCATATTACCTACATACATTCTAAGCCTTATATCGCAAAGTTTACATACAACAGTGACGCAATATACGAGTAGGTATAACGCAGAGCCGAACTATTTATCGTCGCATGTTGAACAGTGATAAACCTTTAAGTAATAAAATGGATTAAAATAAAAAGGAAAGAGTGTCACTTGAAGTAAATCGTTACAAGTAACAAAGGATTACGGGCACAACGCGTGGGGAATTAGCGCAGCCAAGTGAAGAGTTGCGGTTTGCCACCCAGGCACTACCTACTGCATATTAATACGCTGACATACAAGAATATCATTATATTTACGTTGCCTAATTGGATTATTATTCGGGGGTAGCGGTGACGCAGTAGTGGAATAGGCTTACAGTCTTAGGTCAATATTATTTATCTATATTCCATTAGACTAAGTTTCAATGACAATTTATTTACCGCTGTACTTTTACGTATGTCAAATTAATGTACAAATTTTATTTTTTTTTATGAATACACAGTATTTTAAGCCGATTCTTATAAAGTAATTTGTGTTGAAGATAATATCTTTCAAGAAGTGCTTAATACGGATAATGGGTACGAAACAACAATACTGGTTACTATTTAGAAGACCTAATTGTTATTCCGCGTATCTAGAGTACATGCAAAGGTTATAGATTGTACTAAAACCTTGACTCTCAGGTCTCCGGCGGGGCTGGCAATTTTTCAACGACCCTTTACTTTGTACTTTGTAATGCCGTGTGTAATTATGAAACGAACAAGGCCCATTAGGGTCCTGCCGTTAATTTATTATAATAAGGCCCAACTGCCGACTGAGTTTGTTCGACCGTGAAAATTATTATCATTAGTGGGCAATAATGTGGCTACGTGAACAAACGTCAAGCCGCTATTACCCTTATCAGCGAGGCTTACCGAAGGCGGTAGGTGCGGCGGGGTGGCTCATAAAAACTCAAGCTCAACAGCCGATTTGCCTTAAATGGTTTTTGATTGATTTCACAACAAATCTAGCTACATTTGCTATGTAAATTGTTTGTTATGACCGTTGTAGTATTTAAGATTTACGTACGTAATATTTAAGTTTTATAGTTACACTAGCTGTTGCCCGCGACTCCGTCCGCGTGAACTTTCATATCAACTTTCCCCCCTGCAAATTTTGAATTATTTTTAAGATGTATTCTGCTATTCGGGGCGAGGACAAGCCAACGAACCAAATATCATGAAAATTGGTCTAGCCTATCTCTAGTTATAAGTGTTGTAACAAACGCGTCATTGTTTTATATATTATATATATAGATTAAGACTAGTAGTCGTAATAGTTAAACACGTTGACAAGTTACTGCTTGGTTATTTTACTAATAGTATTATAAAAGATTTATATTCAAAATTGTTATGGTAATTGAAACTCACGAATTATATGCGAGTCATACACTTGTATATATAGACATTTTTATCCTGCTTCCTCTTTGAAGAGTACAGAGCTATATAATCGACTGGATTGAATTACCATAGAGAAGCGGTACACAATAATAGCTATGATGTGTTTCTAATCAAAGTGACATATTTGTCTCCCACTAGCCATAGAGGTATAGAGACATCCCACGGATCTAATAGATAAGCTGAGCCGTTAATTGAATGTTAAGTCACTTACGAGCGCTTGATTGCTTTTGAGAATATTTAATTGATCAATAAACACTTTAATATGTACAAGAATTAATCTGTAGCGATTAAGGTCACTGTTCAATATGTTACCGCATAATAAAAAGTCAACAGTAGCCGCGATAAATTAAAAAACCATTATCTTAGTTTTCAATTTGAATGTAGAGCGGTTTTTAGTATTTTTTCAAAGTTACGAAATATTTTCATACTCGAAATATAGGTATGATATTATGGGCTTTTTCGAAACTGTCCGGGTATACTGTATACATAAGATTAAGTTTGAACTTAAAGATGATATGTAAACTTATTTAAAAAAAAGTCTTTCAAGCCATTATCTATACAAATATTATAAAGAAGTAAAGTTTGTGTGTTTGTAAAATTGTAAGGGGTAATCTCAGGACAGAACCGATTTTAAAAATTCCTTCACCAATAGAAAGAAACATTATTGTTGAGTGTCATAGGCTATATAAAAAAGGATTATTAACATTACTCCCAACGAAGTGGGCACGGGTCAGCTAGTATTATATAAAGGATAAAATGCTTTAAATATATAATTAATTGATTATAATATGTATACATTGAATACGTAATAGTGAGGCCTAATAAGTTACACGACAACTTTCACGTTACCTTTTAGATCTCATTATAATTGTAATTAGGCTTGACTCTTACCTTGGCATACAAATAATGCGATTGTAACAAGGTAACATTTTTGGAATTTGACAAAATGTTACCCGTAAAAACATTTAATATTGTTTCTAATAATCCTTGTTTTGTTTAATAAAATGGAAGCCAGAAAGAATTAGAAACAAGTTAGTTAAGGAAAATTTCAATGTTTTATTATTACTAATACAAGTTCAAAAACAATGATAAGCCAAAAAATGCCCATCCACCTACTTCTAATTATATTTTTAATTGACTTCAAATGAATAATAAATAGGAATGTTGAATAAATCCAATTAAGTATAATTCTCTGTTTAGGGAGAGTTAATTACGTTTATGCAAAAAAAACACGTTGTATTTAATTATTAGATTAATTAAACGGGTAAAACATAAATTGCATTTTATGGCCATAAAACTGAACCGGCAGTGGGTTATTATAATTGTTTCATTCCGTTTACGATTCGGCAAAATACAGTAATGGTTTGCGGAATTAATTGGTGCAAAATGAACGTTCTAGTGTGTACGGTGGCGTGAATTCGCCTTTATATCACGGAGGTACACACCCACATTATACACGCATAATGTTACTTTTCAGTACAATTATTATCTACATATATCGAGCCATTATGGACTGTAAATAAGAACTTTCCTGTATCCGACAGGAACGGCGCTGTTTTACGTGCGAAGGCATGCAGCAAATCGCGTCGATTATTACGAACTTCCAGTTATTAGCGATGTAAGCTTTCAAATGTTTCATTTTTTATGTACATATTGGGACACATAGACATATAACGCATAGACTAATAGTCCCTCATTAATCGGTCCGCTGTAAGTGAAGCCAAAATTGTATATAATAATATGTAGGTGGTAACACCACATTCTTATACTCGATGACACGCACACAAGCACACCGATAATGTTGCTGCTATAAGAAATTTACCGTATAAATGTTGAAAAATTAATATCTACGAAAAACATACGAATTTTGATACGATCTATGTAAGACAAAATTGTCTACTTTAAAATGGCTTCACTTTGCGTGCTCACACTGCGGTTCTAGGTGTTATTATTGTATGTTTTGAAATAACAAAAATTTTCCCCTATAAAAAATCTTTACGATAAATAAAAGAGACATAAATGTGCAATCATATGATAAAATAGGCAATCCTTCTCTTTGCGAATGTATTGAAGTGCACAACTATCGTATAAAGGGCCTATTACACGCTCTCTTCGTCAATAATCGACCGTTTCTATATCTTTTTAAATTATGATAGTAATAATTCAACATGGAAATAAGATTTCATTGACAAATATGAGTCATTAAAAACAAAATACATATAACATTGTGCAAGAAAATAAATTAAAATAGGTCATTATCATTTCGAAGAGGTACCTACTTATGAAGCTCGCATTTCCGTTCAATAATAATAATTTTATGAGGGCATTATACAAATAACATTCGACTTAATCAAACGCAATTCTTAATTCAAATTGAACTCTTATTTGCCGTCGTTATAAAAAAAAACATCAATACAACTAAACAAACTGTAAATAATCTTTTGAAAAAAGTTAATTCTTAAGACGGCATAAAGGTTATGCATTAAATAAATCGAACTCAATTTCACAGCTCACAACGCCTGTCAAATGCGACGTAAAGCCGCGATTGGGAGCTGTATTACGGTAGGATTCAAACTGGGCCTTTTATAAAATGATAATCTATTTATTGTCATACTAAAAAGTTTTGATTTTATCTACTCGGAGCGACGAAAGAATTGTCACCTTCCTCTCGCCCTTACCGTAATGCCAAAAGCCACGCTTCAACCAACGCCAAACAGAAATGAAATCTTACATGTTATTATAAGATTTATTTTCGTATGTCGTATCCTAGCAGGAATGCTAAGCAGCTTAGTGAAGCAATGGTGCGCATTTGAGGTTAGGTTTGACGTTTCAAGTAACGAACCAGTGGCTTCGTAACAGTACAGCTGAACACAAAACACTAATTTTTAATATCGTATGACAATTAACGAATTATAAAACACTCGAATAGCAAAGTAACAAGTCCTCGTATTTGCTTTTAACTAGAATACACGGTATAATCCATTTCACTGTTCGACAACGACCCCACTATTAAACGCCGGGTTAATTACTTAGTTAAATTGCCAGTAGAATTTGTATGAGCACTAATTGCTATAAATGCTGTATTTTTCACATTCTCAGTTAATGGGTTTTTTTTAAATTACAATGCAAGGAGGTTTGTTTATACATTTGCGCGTAGAAGTTTAATTGCAGCAAACGGATGTTGAAGGCTGTAATTGGGAAGCGAGTCCGTTAGATAAGGTGTATACTGTATAGTTTAATAACTAAGCAACTTATATAATACGAGTTCAACATGACACGTATCTAACCATTTTGCGGTCATTAAATGTTTCAATCGCGCAATTATAAAAATGTTAGTTTAATTCGGTATTCATTTTAATTATTAATTAGATAATATTTTATACACAAGGTTGAATAATTAACACACTGAATTAACAGGAGGTAATTTTTGCATTATTTCTAAAACGAATTTTAATTCAACATTAAATAAGGAGATAAGCACATGACGACTCGACTGTACTTTAATGCGTAATTGTGTCTACATCTCTGTGTGTCCTGTGCTGTTTTAAATTTAAAAAAGCAAACTTCGCTTGACATTTGACAAAAAGCTGATTATAACGTCACATTTTTTCCGTGCCCGATGAGAGTTCTTTCATCCAGGATTAATTTTGTCCGTTTTATAAGGGCCTACTTATCTCCCCGTAGTGTTAGGAACGAGTTATATTTATCGCAGCCATTATACGTTTTATTATTTAATTTATTTAACGTTTCGAGCTTATCGACTTGTCTATTAAATTGACGATGGATTATTCTGATTGAAATTTATACGTAAATATTTTGTTAAAACTTATGGCTAATTTCCTTTATGAATTGCATGGGTGGGTCTAATTATTATTAAATTCATAATATATTTTTACATTTATGCTAATAATTTTTAAAAAACATACATTTCAGCGTGTATCTACGCTACATATAACATAATTATAAATAAATATAGTAAAAAGATTTATAAATTGCTCATGTTTTAACCTACAGGCATGAAACCGTGAATGAGTATTTAATTATATTTTTTATTTTTAATATGTTAATTATCTATTACCCGGATTTTGGTGTGTCGTTATTTGTTAAGATTACAAGTTTTATATTAGAGTTTTTGTTGCTGTTCTAATTGTTTTTATATTCTTCATGGACCGTAGTTGGTATAGTATAGACTTTTGTTTTAGACATTTTATTAATTACCCGCCCATAAAAGTCACTGATACTTTTATAAGAAGTCCTAATCTATTATTTAAGTAGAAAACATGAAGGAAATTGAATACTGCCTATTTTGTAAAAAGTAACTACTTCTTCGTAATTTCTTATACATAAGTACCTACATTTGATAAAAATAATATATAATAGTATTTCTTTTAATCAATTAGTATGCATATTACGTATAAGATATACCAAAGAGCTCCTAATTAGACTTCTAATTCGATAAATGTTATCATTGCCACTCTCCTCAACAGATAAGTCATACAAAATTATATTTAGTTGGGTGCGTTCTGACGGATCGATGAGAGGCAAGAGATCTCATATCGAATATCATCCACCTGGCTCGAGTGACCTCGGTAAGGTCACAAAATCTTATTTGGACAGGTTTCGGTCGAGACGAAAATATTAATGCTTTGGAAATGAAGCCGAAATTGATACGGATATTTTATACCTACCTTCCTACGCGAAAATTGTATTTTTATTTTTTATTTACACAGTTTTTAAACACGAAAACTAATCACTGAAGTTTTTAACAATGTTTGTCATAAATTACAATATGTTTATAGAAACTATTCAACATACAAATACAAAATACCCAATTCTCTTTAAAATTTTTGTGTTGCGGGCGGTTGTAGTTACCTTTTGACTTTATTTTTATTTAATCTTTAATATGTTACTTTACAAACTGACAATGATAAGATTTTTATTAAATCAAATATATTGTTTATCAATGATATTCAGTAAACAAAGGTAACAAGATTAAACATTGCGACCTCCCATTAAATTAATAGGTTTCTTCAGCAATTATAAATAAATTAAAGACAATTATTGACAAATTAATAGTTAATTGAATGATCCTTAAGCGATAGAATCTGCAACAATGTTTTAATATTATTTCTTTGAACCTTCATTTTATTTCGTGACAATTTAATAGTTAACACTTTGAATTCTAAACTGCTGCTATTAGCTTAAAGGCAATTATTTTTTATTAAGATTTGTTAACAATATTCGGACGTAAATTTAATCTAATTCAAAACAAAAAGTTATCAAAAATGTAAATAAGAAATTAAATCCAATGTACTTATTAAGTTACATTATAAACTAGGTCTAAAAAGAATCTATTCTTTAATAATGTAAGAAATTGCCCTATACTTTAACAGGAGTGGTATAACAAAGGTTTAGTAAGCCGGCAACCCTAATTAATTATTAATATAGATGTTCTCAGTATACTTCAGATTATACGATCATGGCGTGACTCCGATGTTCCCAGTATTGTCAAGATGTCGAAGCATGACCTGATACTGTTGTGTAATGTAATTATCTCAAGCTGTTATTTATGTAAAAATTAATGAACACTTAAAACGCGACGCTTCAATTTCTCTACGACACCGTTGAACTCTAATTCTCGCAATACTAATTTGTATTGACAGCTGTCGGAAAATACTGTTTTTATACTGTTAAAGAGATTGTCACTAGTATCGTAATCTACATTTTATATAATATTAAAAAAATATTGTACAAACAGCATTTAGTTATTTAAACTTCGTTCAATGAGGTTCTAAATGAAAGGATTGCAATGAATTATTAAGATACTAAAATTAATAAAATATTCGCGGTCTCTATTGTAAGATTAGGTTAGTAAATATTAATAGTAATTTTTAGACACAAATCTCATTTAAACGTAAAGACTTTAAGCTATTGTATAATTTACTATTTAAGTTATCTTAAATATCTACGGACTCCTAACTATAGAGTCCGTGAAACGCGAAGTTAGTTCTGGTTAATTATGTACATTGTAGAGTTTCTTCTTACACTTAGCTTATTTCTTTCTCTACGATTTATTTGCAAATCTGTTTTTTCAACAATGTATAAGTACGTTCCCAACCATATAAATATAGTAGTACCTTATCATAATAACTGCCTACTCAACTACATGCGTAAATTTATAAGGGGTGCTTTACCTGGAGAGTCGGTAGCGGATCTGTCGGAGTCGGAGTCCCGGTGCGCGCTGAGGTCCCTGGGCGCCGCGTCCAGGATGTCCGTAATCATGAAGCGCGTGCGGGGCGCGCGCGCGTCGCGCTCGTCGCGCTGTACCGTCATCGCCACGGCGGCCGCGGGGCCTCCGCCCTCGGCCCCTACCGCATCCAGCGCACGCGACCACCAGCCCTGCACCACGCCAGCCAGCTTCGAATCTTCCACGTCACCGGCGCATCGCACACTCGAACTCGAATCCGATCGCACTCAACAGATCAGAACAATCCAAACACTGGCTAGTTCACGTGTTCACAGGTCGTTTGTCACGGGGCGCGTAGTGTGTAGTGGCACGTAGGACACGAGGGACACGGGACGCACGTGCGAGTAGCGCGAGAGGCGGCTGTCGACTGAGCGAGGCGGTGGT